>JAODAL010008033.1:0-120831 GCA_025379985.1 Phyllomedusa bahiana
TGTACAAAACCCTTTTTAAGGGTTAAAACACTTCTTCAAGGTAATGGTTTTTTTTTTACAGCAACAAGAACTAAATGTATTAATTGTAATATTTTAATACTAAACAAGGTACAGTGCTTACATAAAAAATAAAATAACAATGAATATGTCATACGTTAGCAAACAGTTATAAAAACAAAGGGGGAAAACTTAGAAAGTCCTTACACTTACAGTGGTCGGCTTTCAGATCCAGGGGCACGGAAGAGGAAATGGGACACAGCTCAATCCAGAATTGAACCCCAAACTATGTACAAAAACCTGAAAACTGGACAATTGGTCTTATAGACCACTCAGCCATCTCAGGTTTTCACACCTCCCATCAGCTAATTATGATAATTAGGCTGCACTTCACTGACTGAAGATATTATGAAGTGGGTGGACCCTTGATGCTTAATGAGGTTGTTGCTTACTATCCCCACAAGATGGCATTCACGGGCTGTGCTTCAGTGTTGACAGGTCAATGAACTCTGAACTTTTTGTGGCTAGTCTTGTCATAGGTCACATCTGGACTGATACGGTTTTGGCCTTCTATAAAGTATTAATGACACTTGTATATACTAAAAGCAATAAAATTTACATAAATATGATGATGCATATGCAGCCCTGGGTTATATAAACAAGCGGGGTAATAGAATTGCCTAAAGGACTTGTCTGATGTTCCACAGTCATAGGCTACAAATTCCATTTGCAAAGGGGTGGAGGTCTACGAGCTACAGAAATGGTATACTGACAATACATGCATGGCTGAACAACAATACAGAATACACTTAGTACTCTACATACATACAGTTCTATGACAGCTTCAAACAGACCTTATGATAATATCATCATGCCCTGCCCTTTTTGCTCACAGACTATAGGTGTATGTTCACACGGCTTAATTGTGGCGCGCATTTCACTGCGTATTTGCGCTTTAATACGTCCAAAATGCATGCCACAATTACGGTAATTCATAGCTCTCATAGAGAGCTATGAATTATGTCTTGTCTCCCCCGGCTGGACAGCGCGTACTTCTAAAACACCTGACGAATTGCGGCGCATACAGTACATGCCCCAATACGTCATGTGAACATACCCTAAGAGATTATGGTCACCCTGCACCCTTGCATACATTACACACAAGAAACCTACACATATTAGGTATCTACACAACTGTTATAACCTGTAGAATTCATCTAACAGGTTATACAGTGTGAAATGTGAATAGTGTAAAAAAAAAAAAGAAAAAACAAATGCAGAAAACCCCTTTTTTTACGTGCAAAAAAAAATGTATAAAACAAGTCTTCATACAACTGTGTCACCAAAAAATTAAAAAGTTAATACTGAAATGCAGGGAGGCATGAACTAAAAAAAATAGCTGGTCATGAAGGCCCTTTCAGGCCTGGTGCTTAAGTAAGGGGTTACTTGCACTACCTGCAGCTGGGGGGTGGCCTACAGAATGATTGCATATTCAATTTCTAGGGACATTACTCTGACAGTGCTAGAGATTGTTTTTTTTGGGCTTTGCGGGACTCACGCACATGCACCTTTGTTTAGTAACAATTTTTGTTAAAAATATAATTAACTGCTTTTTCTCAGTTTCAGTGGGGACTCACCCCTGCTCTCACAATCAATAACAACGTCCCGCCTCACAATCAATAACAACGCCCCTTGGATGCATAACCATGAAACCTGTGTCACTTAGAGCACATAAAAAACACTTTGATCTCAAACTAAGTAATTCTATATCATTGAAAAATTATTTAAAAAAGTCTTCATTTAACTTCCTTTATGTTAAAGCAAATTTGTTTGTAGAAAGAAAACCTTGTTTTCACCGGGCTTTACGTTTTGGGTTTTAAAGCCATCTGTAAACCCTGAAAAAATTTTATCACGGACCTCTAGGGAAAAACCCCCATCAAAGCCCCCCACGCACAGATTTTCTCCCCGATTTTTTTTAGACCACCGGCGGTTACGAAAAAAATTTAACATGTTCATTCTTCGCCCTTTTTTTCCGGGGGAACTGACCATCCCGATGCAAGGGGGAGGGCTTTTCCCTCCACAAACCGGGGAAAAACCCCCCCCCTGGGGCTGTGAAACCCCCTAAAACAGAGCAAATACCGGTATTTCTCTGGCTGTATAAAAAACCCCTAAGGTTCACAGCGGGAGATATTCCTGTTTACATGTTGCCTTGTCTTTTTGCCCCTATATGTTGCAATACCATCATAGGCTTTAATAAACCAGGCACAGTCTATTTTTGACTACATTTGGCCTGTGTACTCTGGTATGCGTTAATTTGTGGGATAGAATGGGAGACTCCCCCGCTCTACTGCAAACCACACTCACATGTGCCAGAAAAATTGTGGTAAAGGGGGCAGCAGAGCAAGCAAATCTTACTAGGAAAATACTGCTGGCGACCATCACTAGGAGGATTATGTACATTTATTTTACTCCAAAGATTTAAAATCCAGATTTTTAAAAAATACAGGTGGGCCCCCCACTATGGGGCTTGAAGTAACCATAGGTTTTTTTCCCGTTTAATTGAGGGCTTTTAACATTTAGGGCCAAAAAAGGTTTTTTTTCCCAAAAGGGGGGTCTTACAAACCTCCTCACTCAGTCACTGAAAACAAGACCCGGGGGAAGAATAGCAAGCAAATATACCAATTACTGCATAAAACCCACCCACACCCAAAACAGGTATGTGATCGAAGCGGGTTTTAAAAAAAAACTGTCATCTCTATGAGAGTGTATGTCTTTTTTTGAAAAACAAATTTACGACGGCAATTCCAAGAAATACTTCTGAAATAAACCTTGTGAAATACCTTAGGGTACATCCACACAGCAGTTGTAAAATGGCAGTTGGATTCTTTTTAAGAATCCAGATGGTATTTTATAATATTTTGATTGGTCTTAGGGTTCAGTTCTGTCCGCGATTAGCGGAGAAAAGCCCTCCCCCTTCACATAAACATGTTCTTCTGCCGCCTAAAAACCGGACAAAAGAATGAACATGCTCTATGTTTTTCGGGCTGCCGGGGAGTCATAAAATCCCAGGGGGAAAACCCTCGTGGGGACCCCCTGCCAGTTTTTCCCAAGAGGCCTGTTAAAGTTTTCAAGTTTTCAAAAAAGTGGGACAAGCCTTAGGTGCTTTCCATTGCTTTTTTTTAGGGGGTGAAAGACCCTTACGGATTTTCACCCCACGTATTTCTGCTGTTTAAAAAACGTAATATGTGACGCTATACGCCGGGTGTTTTAGAAGTACGCGATGACCAGTGCATACTTCTAAATGCTCTGTGCCGGCCCTGATAGACTTTCACTTTTCCTGTAAGCGCTGGAAAGAAGTGACATCACTTCTTTATCCTGGCGATTAATACGCTTCGGGGAAAACGTCAGGTAGTCATAGCTCTCAATGAGAGCTTTGAATTACCGTATTTACGATCCGTACTTTGGGGGGGCCCCCCGGATTTTCAAAGGGGCACAAAATGAAAAAAACCCGCTTTTAAAAAAAACCAACCCTTTTTTTTAAACCCAAAAAAGGTTTTTATGGGTTTGGGGGGGAAAAAGGGTTTTTAACCCAAAAACAAAAACCTTTGTCCCCAAAAAATTGATAACAGAAAGGAGCTTGGTGGTAATAAAGGCAGTTTAAATGCAGTGCAGTATTGACAGTGAAAAACACACTAAAGCTGTGTCTCCACTGCACAGGGAAAACGATTGAAATTTTTGGGGCTTTTTTGTTTTTTTAAAAGGGGCAATAAAAAAATCGAGCGATCCCACAGCTTGTCTTTTCCCGATCTCTTCTGGGACTGGGGAAAATACATGTTTATAAACGCCGCCCTTTTAAAATTTTGTTTCGTCCATTTTATGGGCGACTAAAAAAAAAAGAGAAAACCGGTTTTTTGTACAAAGCTTGACAAAACCCACAGCCCTGCATCGGAACAAAAAAACGGACAGTTTCGGGCCGTTTTTTCTTCGATGCACTAGAGACATAGCCTAAAACGGCACTGTGTGAAAACACCCTAAGGCTATGTTCACACGGCGTAATTGCAGGGTGTACAATACACCCCGCAATTACGCCAGGCGTTTGGGAGTCGCGCTGATTGGTGCGTACTCCCGCGACGCCGGGGGGCGGCAGTCCGCCAGCCCCATAGACTGACATTACTTGCGGCGCTTACGCATGTCACTTATCTCCCCGGGCGTACAATACAATCGTATTGTACGCCCGGGCAGAGGAGGCGTAATCAATGGTTCTCTATGAGAACTATGGATTACCGTGATGCGCGCCGAAATTTACCCGTGTGAACATAGCCTAACACTTTTCCAAACAATACATATGATTGAAAAAAGCTTGTTGGTAATTAATGCAGTTTAATTACAGTGCAGTACTGCAAGAAAACAAAAAGCACCAAAAACGCATCAATGCAAACCCTAGAATGATTTGTTTCATTATACACTATTACAACATGTGGCCTAAATAAAATCAGCAGCTCCTAAATTGTAACCCTGCTTTAGTCCACGTTTTGTCGGCAATGAACTTTGCCAAAAAAAGAGCTCGCTTTCAAATGTTTGGTCTTCGAGAAAATGGCGACAGGACGACAATGTTCAAGTAAATACAATGTTTGGACTTCGAGAAAATGGCGTCAGGACGACAATATTCAAGGAACTACAATGTTTGGTCTTCGAGAAAATGGCGGCAGGGCGACAACGTTCAAGGACCAATTGCAAACAGAATTTTTCTTTCGTTTTTAATTCAAACAGCCCTGAGGACGCATGGTGATGACGTCTGTGAGACGGGCCAAGTAACTTAGTTGTCTGGCGCGGGGGTTGAACGGGGACTGTTGGAAAAGGCTTGAGAAGATGAGCCTTCCCGGTGGGAGTCCGCAGCCCAGCTTTCTGTTGGTGAGTCACGGGCGGACATGATGCCCAACGTCTCTGCCTCCTAGTGCCGGGTGCACGGTGCTGATCTGCTGGACGCCATAGAAGTGCGGGGAAACCTCGGAGCAGTGCGCCCAGGCTGTAATGTTTCCTGTAGACGGCTCCATGAAAATCTTCAGCCTTCTCCGGTGACCACTAGATCTAATGATCGCTGGATCTGTCAGTATAAATCCTTATATTCACCCATTTGCTATGATTTTGATAGAGGGGTGAGGCGGCTCTGGCTGCTGTTCCAGCTTTCCTGGAGTCCTGACTGGCAGATCTCCTGTGTTTTTCCCCTGTCCCTCCATAGTTAGATCACACTACATTATTTACTCCATACATTGGGGCACTGGGAGAATAGGCAACCTGATGAATACTGCGCCGTAGCCATGGTGTCCCATAGAGATCAATGGAGTAAACCTAGTCCTGTGTGTTACGTTTACTCCATCCCTGGAGGTATACGCCCTCCCTGCACGACACAATAGTGTGATAGACTATGCTATCAGATCCTGTAGTGGAAGTGTCTGCTTCCAGCAAATGGAGCCGCATAAAAAAAATGGTATTGTGCCCAGGGTGGTCCAAAAAAGAAAAAAAAAACCCGAATACTTGCCTACCTGTCCCCGTCACTTCCCTCTCCTTTCCTGGTTCTCATTCTGAGATGCTTCAGGGGCTCACCCTCCATTGGAAGTGGATGGAGCAGGAGCCTCTCCTTTGTGTCAAGACGAGATCCCGGAAATCATGAGGCGCGGATCACCGGGAGCAGCAGTGACGGGGACAGGTAGGTATTAGAGGGGTCATGTATGAAGACTGTCTCTGCTGTCCATAGCAACCAATCAGAGCTCCCCTTTCATTATTTTAGAGCATTATAAGAAATAAAAGGGAAGCTCTGATTTGTTGCTATGGGCAACAAAAAAAGTCTTACACCTAGACAGCGTTCAAAAACAAAATATGGTTAGCACATCCATTTTGGAAAACAATGTATAGGTGCATGCTGCTGTGGCAGCCAAAAGCAATGCAAACACAGCACAATATCAGCAGCACTCTACAAACACTAAAAAACAGTTAAAGGAGACAGGAATTTTTTGAGAAAGCATTTCTGCTACTTTGGAATATATAAAAATCTTGAGGTTCTTAGTGTACGTTTTTCATCAAAACTATAAAACCCCATCTATCCCCAGCAAGGTGACCTTAAAGGGGTTGTCTCACTACAGGGATTGCTTTTTATGTTAAAGATCTTGCAAAAACAAGTCACTTTGCAATATGTGTCCATTAACAGTGTCCTACATATTCCTAGATATCATACCTCTTGTATGGGCTGCATCAGCTCCTCAAGTCGCTATAGCTACAGACCTGGCTTCTACTGCAGCCTAGTGGAAGCCAGTAAACACGCCCCTGAATTCAAAGTGAAACCAAGAAAGCAGGATTAAGGTGAGATGAATCAATGTAGTGAGACAACCCCTTTAATACAAGTGGGAACCTACTCTATATGCTACCTCTCTTGGTGTTCAGACCTCCACATTTCAGACAGAGAAGATTCCAGCTATAACCTGATCTGATTAAGAAACCTGTACAGATGGGTGGAGTGCAAAAACCAAGATGGGAGGGAGTCGCTTCCCCAAAGCAAAATATGGTCAGCACATCCATTTTGAAAATGAGTCTATAGGTGCCTGCTGGTGTGGCAGCCAAAAGCAATGAAAACACAACATAATACCAGCAGCACTTTACAAGTTCTAAAAACTGTTTTCATACAGTTTTTTTTTTTTTCTCTTTTGGACCACCCTGATCACAATTAAATACAATAAAATTAGTTTTTTTTCTTTTTTACTGGACAAACTCTTTAATCTCTTTGAATGTAGAACGTAGTGTGAACCCAGCCGCAGTCTGGAAAAACTGAAAGGTAACCATTACAGGTAGTATAACGTGGCGGTTGCTTTTGAATTTAAAAAAAAAAAAAGATGAAACTAAAGTTTTGTTCACACTTGAATTCTGCTTGAATTCTAGTAGTTTTCTCCCTCTTCTCTAGAAGTTCATTAGACCGAAATCCATTGCAGTTTTCTCCCACTTCTTCGGTCTAATGAATTCTAGTGGAATGTAATGTGGATTTTGGTGAAGAATATATGTGTATTCCATCAAGAATCGATAACCTATCCCACATGAATGAGAATCCACACTGTAGGTCATCCTGTAAAATACACCATGGATTTCTCCACTTTTGGCTATGGAATCTTTGCTGCAGAAAAAAAAAAATGACCTGTCCATTATTAATGTGGATTCAGCATGGGAAAATGCTTCAGGTAGACATGCTATGGATCCACGCAGGTTTAAGGGGTGGGCGATGGGGACCGCGCAGGTTTAAGGGGTGGGCGATGGGGACCGCGCAGGTTTAAGGGGTGGGCGATGGGGACCGCGCAGGTTTAAGGGGTGGGCGATGGGGACCGTAAGGCTATGTTCACACGGCTTAACTGCGGGGCGTAATTCCGCCCCGCAATTACGCCGTGTGGCCGGGGGCGGGGGGGGGGGGGGGATGAGCGGGGGGCAGGCACTTCGCCGGCCCATAGACAGTCATTGCTAGCTGCGCGTATACGCTGCTAGAAAGTGACCTGTCATTTATCTCCCCCCTCTGCGCATTCGCCGAGCAGGGAGAGGAGACATAATGCATAGTTCTCTATGCGAACTGTGCATTACCGTAGTTACTGGGACGGATTCAGCCCGTAATTGGCGCACTACGGCGCGTAATTACGGACTGAATTACGTCCTAGAATAAGCCGTGTGAACATGGCCTAAGATGAAGTTTTCTCTGATGTGGTTCATCTTGTTTAGGAAGTAAGGGGTGAAACCATCTGCTGAGAGGAGAGAGTTGAAGGTGTTGAATAGTTGTCTAGGGTTGTGAGACAGAGAAGACATGACAGTGGTAGAGTTATCCTATTTGGTAGAGGTGAGTGCAGACTTGAAGTTGAGTGATCGTATGTGGCAAAGTCATCGGTGGAGTGGGTTTTCTTCCAGTTGCGTTCAGCAACTCTGGAAGCTCGCCTCAGCTTTTTAGTCACATCTGTGTGTCAGAGTTGTCTATTGGGTTAGCGGGTTTTGTTGTACTGTACATAAGAGGGGCGACAAAATCAAGAGTGGTGGTGATTGTTTTGTTGTAGAAAACAGTGGCTGCATTAGTGTCTTCAAAGGAGGATATAGTAGAGAGAGTGCGAGGGTTAAGACCTTGAAAGTTCCTGCTGGGGTGCACCGGGGTGGGGGGGGGGGGGGGCTGGAGAAGGTCAGAAATGGGGAGAGGATAGTTCTAGATATTAGCTAAGGGTCAGTGTGTGTCCATCTTTGAGGCGAGCGATAGGAGTTTGCGGACAGCCAAGTGGGGTACACCGGGGTGGGAGGGGGGGGGGGGGGCTGGAGAAGGTCAGAAATGGGGAGAGGATAGTTCTAGATATTAGCTAAGGGTCAGTGTGTGTCCATCTTTGAGGAGAGCGATAGGAGTTTGCGGACAGCCAAGTGGGTGTATCGGTAGGGATGTTGAAGTCTCCCATGATAATAGTGGGGATGTCAGAGGAAAGAAAGTGGAGAAGCCAGGAAGTGAAATGGTTGAGGAAGGCGGTGGCAGGGCCTGGTGGTTAGTAGACAACGGCCACTTGGAGGTTAGAGGGGGAGTAGATGTGGATGGAGGGCACCTCAAAGGAGAGGAGGATAAAGGAAAGGAAGAGGTGGAATTGGGACAAAGGAACAGGTATCAGACTGGAGAAGGCCGACACCTCCGCCTTGTTCCCGGGGCAGAAGCATAGGTAAATTGGAGACCACCAAAAGAGAGTGCAGCAGGGAGACTGTGTCAGAGGATATAAGCCAGGTTGCCATCAGACCCAGGAATTATAATTTGCGTCAAATAGACAGGTCATAAATATAGGAGAATCCGATGCCCTGATACTACTGCATGTTGTTGCAAAAGGACATGGACATCATGGCACAGGGGTAATTGGAGACTTGGGAGCACTGCATCTAAACTCAAAGGGGCATCAAGGACTTCAGTCCATGCCATTTATATCCTGATATATTACTTCACATCAGTGGAGGAGACCCACTTCAGTTACACCTCTCATCCATGACTTTCTCCCCCAAAGTGTTGTAGGGAAACCGCATGGATCAGATTTGCTGCTGATGTGCTCGTCTGTTTAGCAATGTGCATCTGTGCTTGCGCTGATCAGGGAGAGCAGCAGTCCCAGCCATCACATTAGGGGTGAGTTCATTGAATGTCTGACCAAATGTTGCAGGCTAAGTATGTCCTAAATATCTAAATAGCTTCGATATATATATATATAAAAAAAAAGTTCCTCAGACTTAAATAAACTCCCAATGATTGTAAGAACAAAGTGGCAGCGATGCCATGAAGCATAGTGCCACTTCAGCTCCATGCGTTTAAAGGTGGCACAGAGGGCGATTGATTATAATGACTCACCATATGGCCATCCAGAAAAAGCTGAGTGGGTGTGATGATAGTTGGACAATGGAAGCATATGCTAGCAATTTGCCACCAACATCCAGGCCTATGGAGTCGGTAAACCATATTTCCAACTCTGATTGGCTTGTGTATAGTTATTAGTGATAAACTTACTGTAGTAAAATGTTAAGATTGATACTACATAACATGTATAGGATTTCTAAACTTTCCTGATTTCTTATGAAAGTAAATATACAACATGTGTATTTTTAAATGTTATTAATCCAATATTAAAGATGTATTCCCAACACAGAAGCGGTAAAAATATAGATAAAGGTAAATAAACACCCTTACCAAATACATTACTTTTCTGATTATGCTTCATTTCCATGATACAGCAAGTCTGTCCTACACATTTAGGGGATGTTCACACGGTGTTTTGAATAAGTTTTTCAGAGCTGAAAAACGTATGCAGAAGCGCTGCGTAAACCACATCCAACACAGCAGAAACGCACCTTATATTTTTAAATAGTGCGTCAAACGGATCAAGAATTGACATGACAATTCTATGGACGGATCAGAAAGACTCATGTAAACACGCATTGGTGATCAGATGTCTGAACGCCGATGGGTGTTTTACATTGAAGCTAATGTAAATCACAAATGCACACTGTTATATGCTTGGTTTGGTCTGAAACATGGATCCAAACCACACAACTAAAAGGACCCGTTGAAACTACCCTTACAGATAGTTTCCTAGGTTATCAACCACCTCTGAGCTGCTGTGGCCAGGCCTTGGACGTGACGCCCTATAATTAGCAGGTGGTGGCTGGGTTTCTAAGAGCGCTTTTAGTATTTAGAAACCGCTGAAAATCTGACGGAAAACCATCCACATAGACTTTAATACAAAAAATGACCTGTAGTCTACAAGTCCATTTTTTTCCGATCATTTTACAAAGCCGCCGGCGGTTTTAGGAACCTGTTGTAAAATCCGCCAGAGTCTGGCGGAAAATTTACTGTTGAAGTCTATGTAAACCGCCGGTCGGTTTTTGGCGTGTTTTTTGGACGGTTCCGCTGAATAACAACATATGAAGTTTGCATACATTTAAAAGAAGTGAAAACTGCCTGAAAACCCGCCCCAAAAACCGCACCAAAAACCTCAACAAAAAACTAAAAATGCAGCTGCTTTGGACAAAAAACTGGCAAAGTACTCCGGTTCAAAGCGGTTTTAAAGGGGTTTTGCCACGATGTAATGTTGACGTGGGATCCTCCAAATGGGTATATAATCACTTTTCTAAAAAATGTGATTACAAAATTGCAGTCTGAGAGATCTACCGGCTTCCTTATACCTGACCTTCGTTCTTCACACTTCTATTCATATATGACCTACACGAGCCCTGCGGCTGGGCTTGCTAGAGAGAGCTTCCTTATCTGATTAGACTGAGCTGCAGAAGCTTTCAAGGCAACGGTAGAAATATGTTTGTGTATTTGTATACAAGATACCAACTAGTTAGTAGTGTGATGAATCTGATAGACCCTGCTTTAATCTGATGACAGGGAACAATGAAGACGCTTCAATCGCTGTGGAGAAAGCTGTTGTCTTTTTGTAATACAGAATCCACTAGTTGTAGTTGATTATTTGAGTGAACATTCACACGATCCTTTTATGCAACGGTCTCTGGTGCTCTGGCTTGTCTCTTCGCGCAATCTCCCAGCTCAGCGTGGCTTTACATTTGATTCTTAGCAGATAAGGCACTCCTGGCAAAACCCCTTTAAGGTTTTGGTTTTGCAGATTTTAGCACATATTTTTGTGAGTATTTCAGTACACCCAAAACAATGTACAATTCACTTCTCATTGACAACACGTATTTTAGTTTGTGTTTTCCCGCAATTTTACTCGAAATTCGCATATAAACCATGTAAAAAAAGTAAAGATGGAGGCAGAAAAGAAGTGTTTGCAACATTAGTTTTTTAACAGCAAAAAACAATGCGGTATGGGTGCGTTAAAAAAAATTGGGAAAGCCCCAGGGCACCTAGCTTCTCACTGGGGCCCAATGATGTAGATAGTTTTTTCCTAGTACATCCGCCCTGCACACATTCAGGGGCCCGGGTGCAATGACACCACCACAACATAGTTGTGGTAGAGCCTGTATCTCCTATGGAACACGGGAGGGAAAGCAGGAAGTAACAGCCCAGCAGGGGGGTGAATGACATCCTGAGATGGGAAATCCCTTTTTAATATTATATAAAATAAGTATTTTTATTTTAAAGTTCCCAAAAAGGGACTTTTTCCCAAACCCACAAAATGACTCAAAACTTTTTTGCTTTTTTTATCCCCAAAATTCTATTAAAACATTTTGATGGTACTCTTACCTAATGGCATAACAACACTATTACCTATCCCATATAGTGAAAATGAAGATTGCGGGTGTTGGACCTCTACCGTTCATTGAAACAGGCTTCCTGGTTCCCATTGAAAAGAAGCCGCATGTACTTCCTTTACTACTGGTCCCAAAGTTTTTAATGGAGCGCAGCGCAGGGGGGGCCGATGAAGTTTTTTGGGTTTTTTACACCCATACCATTAGTTAGTATTATACACACTTTCTTTTTCCCCTAAATAGGCTACACTGAAGGCTGATTGTGTCAATAAACCCTTTCATCAAAGATGCCAGGATCTTATCAGAGTAATTGAAGATTTTCCTGCAAAGGTACATTATTTTTTTATTTCCTTTTATAAGCGATGATGATAGCTTGACATTACTGTCTGTGAAGGGTCCTCTCAGTCCTGTTTATTGTATTTTACACTGGGGTGTACAATGTGCAGCTGTCTGTACGTTACATTCAGATTTTTATTGTTTTTAATAAAGGAGCTGCACGCCATCTTTCCATGGCTAGTAGAACAGGTCTTTGGAAGCTTAGATGGCACCATTGTCGGCTGGAACCTAAGATGCTTACAGGAGAAGACCACTCCTGTGGATTTCCATTCTGCATTATTCTTCTTAGATCCTAGGTGAGTCCATGCTGCCCTATGTTACATGCTTGTTTGCTTTATCTGTTATTAAATGTAAAACTTTTTTTTTTTTCTTATTTCTTAGTGGGGCAATGATGAAACTAGTCTACAAACTACAAGCAGAGGAGTACCGATATGACTTTCCTGTGTCTTTTCCCCCGAAAGTAAACTGTTTTCAGATAAATGGCAAAATGTTAAAGATATTTTCCATTTTGGACATTTAAAACAGCTAAAGAATACCATAATGTCTAAAAAGTGGGCCTTTATCTTTGGGATGGCACCGGTCACAAAAGACACGAATCCACCCCCCTCCTTGTTTCTGCGCCAATTTGAAATGCTCGTTTTTTGTCTCTATCACAAAGAGTCCGACCTTTAAAAAGGGGCTCTCTTGTAAAATTTGGGGGGGTTTTGCCCCTCACTACTTTGATTCATTTTACCTCAGCCCAGTTTTCGGGTTTCTTTTGAAGCAGGGGTTTTTTTTACGGGTTTCTACAGGCTGCAGTAGAACCGGTCGTAGTTTATAGAACCATGCTGGCAGCCTATCGGGAGAGTCAAACGGGCTGTGCTAAGGCCCTGAGAAGCGATGCCCCATACAAGAGGAATATCTCAAATAGGAAGACACTTTTAAATATCACATATTGCAAAATGATTTTGGGGTTTTGCAAATCTTTAAACATAAAAAGCAATCCTTGTATTGAGACAATACCTTTAAAAACTATAAATAGGCTGCTGCAATTTAATAAAACTAAAAAATATATACGTATTTTTTGTGTGTGTATATTATATCAAACCCTTTATATTTTCACTTTTTACTTTTCCCGCGCGAAGTCGGGGTATCCTCTAGTCTCGTTTTACTTTCCTTGCTGGGGGGGTGCTGGCTGGGGCGCCATTAGGGGCTACAGTGTAAAAACCCACTCTTGACACAACACCAACGGGGTTTTTTCACTTCCTAATTTGGTGATGTGAGAGGAGTAGCATATGACTGTTAAAGCCAAATTGATTTGTTCTCCCAAGCAATAGAGAAATTGTTAGCAAAGATTACTCTGAGTGTTTTCATTTTGACTAATAATCTTTTATTCTGTCCAGGGTCCTGTACGTGCATATATACAGGAGAGCGTCTTGCCAGAGTGTCCTTTCTATCACACCAAGATCCAGTTTCCATCCTCTGGAGGACTTGGTCTACACTTGTCCCTTAGTATCCTTTTACGTTGCACTAGAATAAAAAGTGTGTGTAGGTTATAGATCGATGTCTATTTGTATATGTACAGAGTATGTGTATATGGCCATACAGTAGAAAACAGGATTGTTAATTTGTACGTGTACTTTCAGTATTCATCATACACTTTACTGTCAAATGTCTGCCTTCCCAATGACCTGCAGCAATGCTGAAGTGACACCTCCACGTTGGATGCATAGCAATGTACATTATGCATTTTATCTCTCGACTGCAGGGGTTTCAAGTAACTTTACCCCCCCCACCACGCGCTGCTATTGAAAAAATAAAAATTTTTTTCCCCCCCCCGTTTAAAAATTGAACTGTAGTTTTAGAGAAACGTTTTCAGGAGTTTTACATGCCGAGTAGCAGGTTAGAATGTGGCTATTGGGAATGTAAAGGGAAACCCGCAGGAGTTTTTTTTTACCCACGGCACAGAAGTATGCGGAGAGAACACTCCGGAATAAGGGGTTTTTAAGAAGGGGAGAGAAACTGAGCCTTGATAATAGGGTTATATGATAGAGGGAGAGGAGATGAGCTCTGTGATATATAGGGATATATGATAGAGGGAGAGAAGCTGAGCTCTGATATATATGGTTATAGGATAGAGGAGAGAAGCTGAGCTCTGTGATATAAGGTATTTTAAGAGATAGAAGCGACTCTGATAGAAGGGAAAGATAGAGGAGAGAAGCTGAGCTCTGTGATATATAAGGTGTATATGATAGAGGAGAGAAGCTGAGCTCTGTGATAATAGGTTATATTATAGAGGAGAGAAGCTGAGCTCTGTGATATATAGGGTTTAATGATAGAAGAGAGAACTGACTCGTGATATATAGGGTTATATGATAGAGGAGAGAAGCTGAGCTCTGTGATATATAGGTGTATGATAGATGGAGAGAAGCTGAGCTCTGTGATATATAGAGGAAAGGAGCTGAGCTCTGATATAAAGGGTTATATGATTTGGAGATGGATTTTTGAGTAAAAAGCAGAGTAATTCTTGACCGGACTAAGGAGTTTGTCTCACCTTGGCTTTTCCGGCTTGCTTGTTTCTTGTTTAGCTGAAAAAAAAGAACGGTTTCATTTTCAACTAGCTGGGCATTAAGCTTCATCTCTGTGTGCACCTTCCCAATGTTGCCATGGTAACATTACCAAGCAGCATCAGGACGCCACAAGGGATAGCTGAGATCTGGCTTCATACACTTCCATTATCTTTGCGGAACGGGTCTCTGAAATGTCTGTGTGATCCGTCTCATGATGTGAAGTGCAGATCTCTCTTTACTTTGCATCACATGAGTTATCACACAGACATTTCAGAGCCCCATTCAGCAAAGGTGATGAAAGTGTGGGAGAGTCGTTACAGTACAGTTCCCTCTGTGCTTAGTAAGTACAGAGCGATCTGTACTATAATGAAGAGGAGGATGAGGGTCTAGCAGTGATTTTTGTATTGCGCAGCTTCCATCTCACCCCATTGTCACCTGTTAGGCAATGTTCACACAGCTTATTTCAGAACGTATTTACGTCGGATTGCCAATCGTAAATCCGTTCCGAAATAAGTGTCACTTAGTGTGGCACGTATTTCGCGACGGATTTACAATTCCCATTCATTATATAGGGTAAATCCGTCGTGAAATCCGGCCCAATAATTGACATGCACATTGTTTTTCCGGCCGTTTTGCGGTCGTAAATCCGCGGCGGCAATACGGCACGGAAATACATGTCGTCTGAACGACGACACGTAGTTCCCATTAAAACCAATATCAAATGGCCTGCAACTTATTTCAGACTGATTTCGGAACGGATTTACGATCGTAAATACGGCGGCAAATCCGTTCCGAAATAAACCGTGTGAACGAGGCCTTAGTTGGCCGCCCCTGCCGGAGTACCTCACTGCAGACCGACTTTCCACCTGTGCTTGTGCTGTAACCCGCAGGCACTTTCTCTTTCCCTAAGTTCCCCGATCCTCAATGACAGATCTCTCATTGGTTGTCAGCTTTCCGCTATCTCAGACGCTCCACTTCCAACACCTCTGCGACTTCACCTTGTCCCTGTTTAGTCTCACAATCCACCCCAGAGGGTGTGCTACGGTTCTACTACAAACCAGGAGGGAAGAAGAGCTGCAGAAGGCTTGTGATACTGAGCGGAAACAAGGTGAAGGCAGAGGTGTCAGAAGCAGAGCGTCGGAACACTGCACCGTCTGATATCACAGCACTGTTGGCTTCCTCAGTCCAATGGGGGAGTCACACTAATACAAAGTGGCTTGCTGCACATGAGATATATTGTGTAAATGTAGCATGCTTGCATATTATAATGTGTATTTGGGCAGTAATGTCCATGCCCAGGGGTGCTGCTTGCTTGAGATGTGGCTACTGGAGATGAAACGTCCCTTATGATGATAACTTTCCTCATGAATAGTGCATTCCACTAGTAGTAGAGTGTAGAGCAGAAATATGAACATGGTCATCTTATGCAAGCTTACACTCTTCTCCCAGCATTTATTCCAAGTTTCAGTCTCCGTATCTAGAGCCAATATGATATTCTCTAAGTTGCTAGTAGTATAATGTTGTACCGTGTTAGCCATAGAAAGTGGTAGAAGAGTGAAGAAATCAGGGGTACCCTTTTTGAGGCTGATATTTTGATAGCCTGTCCCCATAGATTAGCCCCCTTCTGAGACAGCACAACTAGTGTCAACTGCTGTCCACGCTGGTTTCCTAACTGTAAGATGCTGGAGTTATACACGAAAACTCCAGCACCTTACAGCATAAGGGACACAGCGCTGGGAACAGCAGGTCTGACACTAGCTTGTGCTGTCCTCAGCAAGGGGGGCATAATCTATGTGACAGGCTATCAAATATACTCTGTTAGCCTCTAAAAGGTATCGCCTGATTTCTTCACTCTTCTACCATTCTCTAAGTTGGTGAGCCAAGCATGCTTGGTATTCTATAGAGCACTTATCAATTTCTTGATAACCCAAATAGCAGTCCTGACTTTAGCAGATTCCAGGGTAGCTTGCTGGTGTTTGGCCACTTCAGTCTCCCCTCTGCAGAGTTGGGCCTCGTTCACACGGCTTATTCTGCCGCGTATTGGCGCCGTACTCCGCGCCGGATTTGCGCTTCAGTACGGCGCCCAAACCGCGGCAGCAATTACGGTAATCCACTGCTCTCATTGGAACAGTGGAATCCGTCGCTCCTCCCCGCTCGGCGCATCCGCCGCGGGGGGAGAAGGTGACATGCACATTATTTACGGCGCGGACGCGCCGTAAACAATGCATTGTCTATGGGGCCGGGAGCGGCGGCCCCGCCGCGCCCCGGGCCCCCCCCCCGGGTCCCTTATTCACGGCGGATTTGGGTGCGCTCAATACGGCGCACAAATCCGTCGGGAATAAGCCGTGTGAACACGGCCTTAGATTGCTCAACTAAACAGAAGAATGCTAGCTGCCATGCACAAGTCTTCAGTTCTTGACTAGTACATGTACTTGGCCTTTGCTTTGCTTCTGCTGGATATCTACTCCCATTGAGCTCTGACCTCCAAGATGATGCTGCCCGTATCTAGATCTTACCTGTTGTCAATGAAGACAAAAGGTATCTGGAATCTGAGACTAAAGCTGAGCCAGCGCTGGAACAGAAGGAGAGTATGCTGATTTTTTTTTAATTTTTTTTTTATTGGGCCTCAGTAACTGATGATTTAATTTTAGATGAACCTGACAACTCCTTCAATGATGCTTCAAATTTGTCATTTTTTCTTAATCAACTCCTCAGATGCATTTGAGTATTTTATGTTCCACTTTGCCATCTTCTTAATCATACAGAGAGTAAGTAAAGAAACTATTACTGCAAACCTTGTACAAAGTAAAAGTACAGTATGATAGAGAAATGTAAGTGATAGTAAATCAAGTAATTCACAATTTAGAAACCTCTTGTTTAAAAGAGGAAACCATCTTCTATGTATCCAGTAAATGTCTTTCTTTACCCGGACTCTGCTGTTGTTTAAAAGGGGTATTCCCACCAAGTAAAATTGATGTGGGAAACTCGCAAATTAATATAAACATTTTCAGCATTCATCATCATTAAAAATTCTGTACCATTTTTTTGTTTTAGCTGTTACCTTAGTAATCCATAGTGTACAGCTCGCTCTATGGGGATATACTATTACAAGTTAGTCCAAAATATTTGGACAGTGACACAGTTTTGTTATTTTTAGCTGTTGTCAAAAACATTTCAGACGACAATATATAATAATATGGGCGGAAAGTGGCACAGTCCCAGCTGCGTACGCAGAGTGAGAGTTTCCCACAGCCAAATTGGAGAAAGGGTTTTTCGAATCAGAGCTATGTAATGCATTGCCTCCTCGTTTTTAGGACCAAAAGTAATTGGCAATGGACTCCTAAGGGCTGCCAATTAACTCTGATGCTCTCCCTTGTAACCTGTAATCAATGAAGAGTTAAAAGTCTGGGGTGATTCCAGGTGTGGTTTTGCATTTGAAGCGGTTTGCCTGTGGACCAGCAAAGATGCGGCAAAGAACGCTCAATTGATGTAAGCAGACATTTCCTGTGAGCTGGAAAAAAAGAACAAAATCCATCAGAGAGATTGCAGACGGGCTTTGGAGTAGCTAAAAATCAACGAGTCGGGTACATTCTGAGAAAAAAGGGAATTGAACTGTGTGCTTGGGAACCCAAATAGGCCTGGGCGTCCACGGAGGACAACAGTGGTGGATGATCGCCGCATACTTTCTTTGGTGAAGAAGAACCCGTTCACCAACACAACTGAAGTCAGAACACTCTCATGAAGTAGGTGTTATCTGTCTCTATTCCTACAGTAAAGAGAAGACTCCATGAAAAGAAATACAAAGGGTTCACAGATAGATGCAAAACCATTCATCATGCCCAACAAGAACAGCCAGATTTAAATTGCCGTACAACACCTCAAGAAGCCAGCTTCATTTCGGGAAAGTATTCTAGGGACAATGAACAAAGATCCCTTACCAGAATGATGGGGAAGAAAAAAAGTTTGAGAAGAAAGGGAACGCACATGATCCAGGCACACCACATCCTCAGTAAAACATGTGGAGGCAACGTGATGGCATGGGCATGCATGGCTTTAAATGGCACTGGGTCACTTTGTTTATTGATGACATTAACACACACAAGAGTAGCCGGATGAATCTGAAGTGTACCGGATATACTTGCAGCCCAGATTCAGCCAAATGCTGCAAAGTTGAATCGTACGGTGCTTTCATAGTACAGATGGACAATGACCCCAAGCATACAGCCAAAGCTACCCAGAGTTCATGAGTGCCAAAAAGTGGAACATATCCCGCAATGGCCAAGTCAATCACCAGATCTCAACCCATTGAGCAGGCATTTCACTTTGCTCAAATCCGACTTTAAGACGGAAGACCCACAAACAAGCCAAGACCTGAAGGCGCACTGTAAAGGCCTGGCAAAGCATTAAGAAGGAGGAAACCCAGCGTTTGTGATGTCCATGGTTCAAGACTTAAGCAGGGCTTGCATCCAAAGGAATCGCCCACAAAATTGTGAAACTAAAAATATTTGGTTGGGTTATGTTTTTATTTGTCCATTACTTTTGAGCTCCTAAAATGGGAGTGTTTGTAAAAGAAATGGTACCATTCCTACATTTTTCATCAGATATTTTTTTGTTTAACCCATCAAATTAAACGTTACAAGCTGCACTTGATTTCTGTTGTAGAGGTGTCATTTCAATCCAATGTGGTGGCATGCAAAGCCCAACCGCGCAAAACTTGTGTCAGTGTCCCAAGATTTCCTGGGCCCTAACTGTATGTTGAGCGTTTTCTGTCAGTATATTCTCTGCCTAGTAATCATACACCCTCACTGCTGAGCAAGTGTTCAACCCCAGATGCCTTCATTCTACTCCTGTCTTCTGTACGCCTTAATAATTGGTCAAAGATTGCAAATAAGTTATTATGCGGCCTGTTGTTTTTTTTGTCTGTCTGTTGGCATTTATTCGTCCTCTCTGCCCCCCCAAAAAGAAAAAGAATCCTCAATCAGGTACGTGTGTTGAGGAAATAAAAATCCACATATTTAGTTCCTGAAGGGATTTGAGCCTAGGACCTATATCCTGAAAGGCAGAAGTGCTAAGCACTCGGCTACATTGTAGCTACTCATAGCTATAGTATTTTAGGTTACTTGACCTTACATAAATAGACCTTTGTTTGACTAATGACTCGGGAGTGGGAAAAAATATGGCGATGTCAGTCTGCTAGGTCACATGCTATTCAGCTTAAGTTATACACGCCCCCTTTTGAAGAACCTGAAAGCGGAAGAGAGGGCAACAAGACATGAAATGCCTTTATGGTAAAATCCCTTTAATTGAAGGAAGTTGTTGGATATTTAAAAACATTAGCACCTCTTAGGGAGACTTGACACATGGCTTTTTTCTTTCTTTAGAAAGCTGCCACTGCAGTTTAGTTTTTCTAGATAAAAGCTATGGGTGAACTCTAAAGAAATGGAAAATATAAAGGGAGGACTTCTCTTTTCTGTAGGATTCACTTCTGGCTCTTGCTGAAAACAGTGCAGTGGCAGTTGAAAAAAAAATAGCCTTGTGTGATACTACTCTTAAAAGGGATTTGCCAGGACACAAGGACATATACAAGTTACTTACCTCCTTATCAGCACAGGGAGAATGTAAACAAATCAAGCTGAGGTCAGTAGGCGCAGGGAGAGAGGAGGGGGGTGAGCAAAGTGAGGAATAAGGGACGTCTCAAAACTTAACTCAAATTATACTTATTTATCAAAATGCAGACACAGCTCATAGACTGCACCTTCCCACCCCTTTTTATTATTATTATTAGTTATTTAAAGCGCCATTGGTTCCAGGGTGCTGTACATCGAGGGGTTACATACATTACAGAATCAAACTCACTCGAGTACAGTGATAAGGATTAATGACAATTGGCCACAACAGAGGGAGAGAGGACCCTGCCCGCGAGGGCTTACAAGCACAAGCTCATTTCATTTCCCCTGTCATCAGATAAGTTTTTTTCGATGCACACAGCCTGTCAGCTCCTCAGTCCTGTCTAATGAAAGCTTTCAGGTAATTAAGGGGGACTGAGAAATGCTGTAGCTCTCACAGGCTTCACTTTTTGTAATCACATATAATTATGAAAAGGGAGTAATACCCATTTGAGACCCACATCAACATTACATCGTGGCAAGACCCCTTTAAAGTACCAGTACTCCAATGAAATAACTGTTCTGGGGCATCTTTGCTTACATCTCTGTGTGGTCCCCCTGTTATTTCCCCTAGTTATTCATTACCAATCTGTCAGCTGGGTGTTACAAGTTGGGTGTAATACTGTCCAGTCAAGGCTGAGAGTCATTGTATGTAGGGACACACCCCGTTGAAAACTGGAATAATGACACCTGTTTCACAGATTCAGTAATACATTTCTGGAAGGAATAACAAAGGAAAAACACAGCACAGATATAAGAGAAGATGCTCCAGAATTGTTACTTCACAGGGTACACAAGGATTTAGTAAAAGACACATCAGGAGATGTCACAGGTCCTCTTTAAATTTTTTTTTTTTTTTTTTTTTTTTTTTCCCCCCCTCGGATATTTAGCCACTCATTATGTGCACTTCATACAGCACTGTTGAAGTTTCTGAAGAAGCCAGGCAGTGCATGTATTTGTTCCTAGGGAGTAATGACTTGCTACTCTTCATTTTTATTATTTTCTAATTTTTATAAATGGGCCAGTGGAAACGTTTGAAATAAGCTGACTTACGGTAAATTTGGTAATATTTTTATCATTATTTGTACACTAAAACTCAGAGCGGGTTTAAAAAGCTGAAGACCAGCCAATCCTCTCATTATACTTATTCTGTTTGTAGCTTACACTTCTGGTTTTGTCTTATACAGACTGATTAGAATACTGTTACATGAATAAAGCCCACAGACTAAAGCAGGAAAAAAAATTACAAATTATTACAATACTAATCATTATTGTACTGCTAAAATAAACTAATATACTGTTGTATACAGATGTCAGATTTCTGTATCCTCTTGTCTGGCATTTGAGGTCATCCTCAACCTGTGTTTATAATTTTCCCCCATACAGAACTTTATCACAGGACAAGTCTGCAGTTACTCTGATAATGCGTACTACATATTGGTGGAAAAGTACCTGAATTGGTTTCTTCCCATTGAAGGAAACGTCCCCCCTCCTCATTTCTCAAACCCTGGAGGAGCCGTGCCATCTCCTGCACCTAGGTATGGTAGCTTTGCGTGGTTGACTTAGTTTTCTGTGTTTTAATAGCGTACAATTGTGGAATTGTAGAATTATATATTATATATTGCCAGCCACAATGCAGTGTCAGTAAAATGGCTCTGGAGTGGCTACAGTGTGTTCAGATGGCGTGTTTGTGGAGCGTACCTCGGCACGTAATTGCACTGCAATGCGCCCGAAGTATGCCCTGCAAATACGGTAAAATGATAGCGCTGTGAGCCCATGATTTTTTGTCTAACAGTCCGGTTACCCCGTGCCCAGCGCTTACGTGCCAGGGAAATGAAGGTGAATGGGAGCGCTGTTGAAAGTATGCGCTGGTCAGCGCGTACTTTCAACAGCAGGCGTATAGCGGCACACAAAGGCATGTGCCGCTATATGCTGCTTAACCCAGCCTTACTGTATGAATTCATATCTGGGCAAAGAGGTAATTACTTCATTTATTTTCTCCAGTAGCTCAGGTGGGCATTAAGAGTAAATCTAATACCATTTTCTATATACAGATCCCCATCAATTTCATTATCTTCATATGGGACTAGCCCTAGTCTTTTGAAGAGACACATTTCCCACCAGCACTTGGTGAATGCTGATCCTGCTGCTCAGGAGATATGGAGGTCGGAAACCTTATTGCAGGTGAGTTCTAAAATTGTGAGATGAGGGCTTTGATCTCTGGTCTTTAGATTAAAGGGGTTTTATCGGTTGAAGTGTTCATGCTCTTCAGCTAATCAAGAGAATTGAATTTGAAATCAGGGCGAGTCGCTCCTTTCACAGCGTGTCTCCTCACTGAAGAGCTGTGACATCATCATTCTGTATTTGCAGTAAAGGGGAAGGTTGTCTGACAGAACAGGATCTGCAGCCGTCCTGCAGTGTTTCTCCTTGTGTCTGGCAGAGCCTTCATCTCCAGGCTGCACTGGCTCCTTGCTGGGCTATAACCATGTATACACACAGCCCTGAACTGAATGAAACATGTTAGGAATGCACACTGCCCTCCCCGCTTCCCCCTCTGTTACAAGCCAGGAGGCTGTTTGACTGTGTTATATGGAGGCAACCACAGACATAAGACTTGCTATAGGAAGGGATCTATGAGTTAAACAGTCAGTAATTAGTCAGATCATTCACCTTAGATCTGGCAGATGAGTATACAGCCAGCAGTCCTCTCACATAGCTGATTTTACTTTTGATTTTAAGGCCGTGTTCACACGGCTTATTCCCGACGGATTTGTGCGCCGTATGGAGCGCACAAATCCTCCGTGAATAAGACGGAGGCGGGGCCGAGCGCGGCGGGGGCCGCCGCTCCCGGCCCCCATAGACAAGCATTGGGTCCGGCGCGTCCGCCCCGTAAATAATGTGCATGTCACTTTCCGCACCCCCGCGCGGATATGCCCGAACGGGAGGAGCGACGGAATCCACTGTTCTCCTATGAGAGCATGGATTACTTAATGCTGCCTGCGGATTGGCGCCGTACTGCAGCGCAAATCCGGCGCCAGTAAACGCGCCAATCCCGCGCAGAATAAGCCGTGTGAACGGGGCCTAACAGCTCAGAGGGGAGTAAACACAGTGTGCAGGCAGCCAATCACAGTGCAGGGGGCGTGTCCGGGGTGTTTCCTGTGTGGGGGCGTATCCCAACAGGCTGAATGCAATGTCAGTCAGCCAATCGCAGTGCAGGGGCATGTCCAGGCGAATCCATCCGGGGCGTGTCCCGACCAGCAGCACCAAATAGAAAACCGATGCACAGTAAAGCTCATATCTACTACACTAAGTGACTTAGGTAATGCAACCCAATTACAAAAGTGCTTATTTTTACTGTTCCCGTAATCTGAGACATGATCTTTGTAACGATACAACCCCTTTAAGAGCCTTGACTGTAAAATTGTTATTTTGTGAAAGGTTTTTAATTTTTAATTTTTTTTTATTTTAATATCATAATTGATATCTGTTGTAAGTTTATTATTAAAGGGAAGAATCAAGTGTTATGTATTTTAATTATTAGTATCAAGCAAGTCATTGTGATATGTGGCAAAATGTTTCAATGTATGTATCTCTCATGCAGATATTTGTAGAAATGTGGCTTCACCATTATTCCCTCGAAATGTACCATAAAATGCAGTCTCCGCATGCCAAGGTAACAACCCATTTTAGCTCCGGTGTGTACTACTGATGTGTCTATTTTATAAAGAGTATTGAATGTCTGTAATTCTTACTAAACATGACAGAGTTTGTATTGTTAGTTTTTTACTTGTTGTATTCTATGTGCATGTGTGTACTTCTATATGTTTCCTTTTATCCTGCAGCATATTTTCTATTGTTCTTTATGTTGATAACTAAGCATTGTAGAAGTGGATAGCAATACACTGTACGTCTAGGTTTTGCCATGCTGAATAGTTTATAGCCTTGTGGCATCCGTAAGCCTTCCTGCCGTGCAGTAGTCATGATGACATAATTGGGCCACAGAATGTTGGATTATTGTTGAATTTTGCATTCTGATGTTGTTGCCCAGTCTTTTTTTCTTTCTTGGTATGTTTTTTCTCATTCCATGTTTGTGTTTTTTGTTATCTCTCTATTTTTTTTTTTAGTCCCACTTCTTTCCAATTTCTCATCACTCGTTGGCTCCCATGTCAGCTGGAAGCGCTTCACCACAGGCTCAGTGTGTCCAGTTACTCCTACATTAGTCCTGCTCTGCCTGGGGCCTTCCCTTCATACCAAGTACTTCCAGTTCTTTGGGACACACTTCTATGTTGTAAATTATAGCTGTGGGGGAAGATGGGGCTTCTGCCATTTTACATTTCTTTTTATCCAATGCAATCTTGGGGGATGATGGGCACAGGCTGCATTAAAAGGCTCTAACAGTTGTTTGACTATGGTGTATTGCTTAAAGTAGCTTCGCTTCTATATGATTTTATGCTTCTGTAGATGCTGCTAACTCTCTGCATTCAAAATCGTGTTTTAGTTCCTCTTTCCATCCAGCCTAATTAGTGTTGCTGCTTTGCCTGTCTTGTTGGCTGGGAGTGTGACAAGTAATAATCTGCTTTGGCGCTTACAGTGTATGATTTTTGTCTCTGATTGTTTTAACACATAAGCTGCATTCATTCCAATTGGTAATCCACCCCACTTTGGTAATGCGATGGCATATGCTGCTTAAGGGTATGTTCACATGGTGTTTTTTGAAGTGAAAATTTACGCTTCCAAATCAGCTTCAAAAAATGCCTGATTAGGCATTTTTTGAAAAATCATATCCCCATTGTTTCCTATGGGGAAAAAAGCCTCATAAATTGACGTCCCTTATTTTTACAGCCGTATTTGCGTTCAAAAAATGACTTTCAATTACGCGTGTGAATGACATGGTATATTTTACATTACATTCAATGAAGAAAGAATTGAAGCTTCTCTGAGGCTGATATTGGGTCGTTTTCTAGCAGGTTAAATGTGCTAAAATACGGCCCCAAAAAAGCCGTGTGCACATACCCTAACAGTACATAGAAAGCCTTTAAAGGGAACCTGTCACATAGGTTATGACCCCCTTGCTGAGGACAGCACAAGCTAGTGACAGACATGCTGTTTCTAGCGCTGTGTCCCTTATCCTGTAAGATGCTGTAGTTTTCGAGTATTTAATGCTCAAATCTGCAGTTTTCAGCCAGAAAAAAGTTCAGCTTATTCATGAGCAGGTATTGGCCCCACCTACTTGGCAGTTCACATGTTTCTACCTATTCAAAGTAATAGGTCAATCAGTTGGGCAGTGGGTGGGGCTAGCCTCAGGTGGACTCTTTTTGTGACTTCTGCCTGAAAACTGCAGATTTGAGCATGAAATGCTCTAAAACTACAGCATTTTACAGAATAAGAGACACAGTGCTGGAAACAGCAGGTCTGACACTAGCTTGTACTGTCCTCAGCAAGGGGGGCATAATCTACGTGACTGGTTCCCTTTTAAATCAAAGAAACAAGCATACAGGTCTTTAAGACTGTTATTGGCTGATGAGCTGACACTTTAATTGCTGTGAAATAGGATGAATGCTGTCTTTGTTAACATTTCTTAAGAGTCAGATTTCTTATCTCTGACTGCAGTGCTTCCTTTTATTTTATGGCTTTTTGCTGCTCTTAATAGGCTCATAATCCGGAAAACCTGCACAGTAGTAAAATGCCTTCTATACTTGATTTATAGGAGTCTTTCCAGCCCACAGAGGAACATGTCCTGTTAGTCCGAGTTCTCGTGAAACACTTACATGCCTTTGCCAATAGCCTGCGACCTGAGCCGTCATCCTCTTCTGCTCACTCTCACACACCGAGTCCAATGGAAGAGTTAAAAAGGTGCGTGTGGAGGAAGGTTTGCTTACATGATCTCCTTACAAAGCTGGTTTTTATCTAGTCTAGAGTAACAGAATATGCGATGATGAGACATATTCTATTTAATTGTAATACTTTGTATTCATATTAAAGGGATGGTCCTAATCTCAAAGCCCCTTATCAAAAGGAAGCCATTTGGGCTTTCAGTAGCTGCACTGGTGGTGGTCACTGGTTATCTCCAGTCTAATACATGGTTGCATCGGTATTCCAGAGTGAGAGACCCTTTTTGCCACAGCCCTCCACTTTGGATAATAAAAGGGTTTTTTTCTTTTAAATTGGTAATAATAAGGTATATGGACAAAATAATTTTATGTGTAAAACAAAAAAAAAACTTACATCGACAGTATTGTGTTTTATATTAACGGGGTCGTCCGACAGACAAATAGGTTGATTATAAATTTTTAAAAAAAGTAATAAAAAAAAATATATATATATAATATATATATATAATGTGTACACACACATAGTATAATGTTGTACCGTGTTAGCCATAGGAAGTAGTAGAAGAGTGAAGAAATCAGGCGATACCTTATTGGCAGTGAGCTTTCAAGAGTCCTGGCTCCCTTCTTCAGACATGATGTTATACCAGACACTGAAAAGTCTGTGAATTTTCAGTTTGTTGTATAACACCATGTCTGAAGAAGGGAGCTAGTACTCTCGAAAGCTCACCATCAAATATATTCAGTTAGCCTCAAAAAGGTATCGCCTGATTTCTTCACTCTTCTAACACGCACGCACATACATACATACATACATACATACAAACATACATACATACATACATACATACATACATACATACTCTCCTGTTTGTCGTCACAAAAAAAATGAAAATGAAGAGAAGCGGATTGCTAGGGAACACCACAGAAGCGGGGACAGGTAGGTAAATATAACTTTTTTTTTTTTTCACCATCCTGGCCCCATTTCTGTGTTTTTTTTTTTTTTTCTTACGAACAACCGCTTTAAGCATAAGCATCTTTAGTTAAGCATTAGTTGGTCAGAGATGAATATACTTGAATTTGACAGCTGCTACTATTAGGAGTAGTTTTAACACTTTTTTTTTCTTCTTTCCTTGTTAGGGTTGTTATCACAAGATTCATCCAGCCGAAGCTTTACATCTTTCTGCAACATTGCTTTGGTCATTGGCCTCTTGATGCCTCTTTCAGAGCAGTATGTAACGTGAAAAATTATTAGCACTTTATTTATCGAAATTAAGGTGATTTAAAGGGTATTCCCATTACCTAACTTCCATGTTGTGGCCAGCTGGTCGCAGAAGTGGCCACACTTTCTTCTCTTCTCTTCTGGGAGACTCCCGAATGCAGCCAAGCAAGTTTGTTCACTGTATTCGGAACTCCCATACAAATGAGAGAGCCATGGAAGTTAGGTAATGGGAATACGGTTTTAAAAACAGTTTGACTGTTGTGCCTAAAAATACTTAAAGGATTTGTCCTAATTTTTTTTTATCCAGTAATACAAAATAAAACCTCTGTCTTCACCTTCGTTTCAGTACTGCCAAGTTTCGCCATCTCCTTTAGACTTGTTTTCTGTTCCTGGCAGGTGAAAAAATCACTAATTAGTGACTGCAGTGGTCACTTATATTGCCTGAAATAACTGTTCAGAGTTCTCCATTTTCAAATGGATTTGTAAGTGATATATTCTGAATGCTACGTGCCAGGAGGAAAACAAGAGAGATGGCAGTGCTGGGTCAGAAATGTCTATTTTTTTTTAATTTATTTATTTTTTTACTAATTTGAAAACACGAATGTGAATCTCCCATTAATTTAATGATGGCTCCAGTACTGTTTGTATTTTAAAAGTGGGTTGCATAACGTGAGATGCAACCATACTAGGTGAACAGCACCAGTAATTATGTTAAAGAAATCGTAGATGATAATGCACATTGTGCGCTTTGCTCTCTCCTTTTTATTTTAGCTCTTTACTAATTTTAGTATCAGAATGAATTCATTAAAACATAGTGGACAATCTCTTTTTAAAAAAAAATAAAAATTAAGATACAATTTTTTTCTTGGCAAATATTGGCGTCCTGAAGGGGTACATTTGCTCAAGCAATACTATTTTGTTGATAGGATGTCTCCTCCCTTACAGGTCCTTGAGATGTGGCTAAGTTATGTGCAGCCCTGGAGATATGTTCCTGATAGATCATTTTCACCTCTCGGCATTGAACCACAGAACCGTGCAGTCTCAGAAAAATGGTGTGTAGACTTCAACAGTTGAATTCTGTGGTGGGCTCTTTATGGATATACCATATATGTTGGAGAAATAAATACCGCTTTAAAATATCTCTGTGATGCCAACTAGACAGTTGTTTTGGCCCTTTTATTTAAGAACAGTACAGTATTGGGGTCTTCTTTCTGGCTGTCACTGTGGGCAGATGATGGTGAGTAACCTCTTCAGTCTCTGCCTGACTACTCTGTTTAAATGACTGAGCTGGCATCTAAGGGAGGTTCAGTCTCCAAAATATTATATATATATATATATGTTTTCATGTCAGATGGCGAGAAAAACATGCATATGTGTCTTTTTATATAGTAAAACCAAGAAAACAGGACCGATGTGAGATGAATCATTGTAGTGAGGCAAATATATTTTGTATTTTCATCTAAAAAATGGTTACTATATGGTGTGCTGCTGTTCTATACTTCTTGGATTATTTGATATTCAACAAGCACCCCCACCCCCCAAAAGGCTTTTATGGAGTATGAGCAAAAGTCAATGTCTGATAGGTAAGACTTGCACCCATCCAGAAAGCGGGCCCTAGTCCTCCTTTGTGCTATTGCTGCTCAGAACAGAGAGGTGGTTGAGCATGCATTGCTTTCTCCATTTTCTTCTATTGGAGTTCTGAGTACTGCCAAAACTTTGAGATTCTTGGTCCGCATGTTTTTGGCCAAAAAATGCTCAAGCCACCCAGGTGAGAGATAATATAGAGTAGGACCACCCAACTGAGATCCCGTTGTAAGCCGGGGGTGGCTTGAGCATTTTTTGTCCAAAAACATGCGGACAAAGTTTTTCCATATATTGTAGATAGCATAAAATGCTTCTTTGGAGATTTCCCTGAGTGCTGCCAAGCACATGTGGGTCGGTTCTCGAGATAAGTGCAAGTCCTACCTGACAGATATTTATGGCATATCCCGTCGATATGCCATAAATGCATGCAATGGAAAAACGCCCTATAAGTCAAACTAATTTCTGTTTTATCAACATTTACATTGATGAATTAGTTTTATTAGCAGTACAGTACAAATACATTTATAAATATGTTCGATCAACAGGGCTCCATTTGTGCAGGAAAACTTACTATTGTACACAAAGCTCTTCCTTCGCTATTTGAACCGTGCCATCCGTAGTGACCTTGTGAGTCCTAAGAATGCACTGATGCTTTTCAGAGCAGCAAAAGTTTTTTCTCAACCCAATCTACCGGAGATGATTCAGAAAGGTAAAAGTAAAACTTGTAATAGTGTTAGATTTTCAGTGATTCCAGTTATCCATATATTAACTTACAATTTTTACAGGCGAGCAATTACTCCTAGAACCGGAACCTGTTATGCCCCACCGGCAGCACCGACTTCTTATGTCCCCAAACCTTGGTGGAAGCTTTCTTTCATCATGGCAGCCGCCGATTACCGATGCTTCTTTCAAAATCAAGAGTCATGTGTACAGCCTTGAGGGGCAGGATTTCCAGTATACGCAAATGTTTGGTAGTGAGACACGGAATTTGGTAAGTGTTGTGGTTATAGAAGCCATCCAAAGACACAAACTTATTGAAATTAGAACAGAAGACCTTTCTTTTTCATATACAGGGCAAGTCAAAAGTCCCAGGACGCCCTTTTATTTAAGAAATTAAATGGCAAATGACACATCTGACACACAGCAAATGGTTAAAGAACCTGTCTGCTACTTTATACTGCCCGAACAGTAGGCAGCATGAAATGGCTGCAGGTTACCCAATCCTAACCCTGTGTGTTTTACCCCAAAATGCTGAGGCGTTCCCAGGTAAAAACACCCAGTGAAGTTGTCCCAGGTGCGGGGAGGTGAGTCTGATGTGCGGCTTCTCCCTGCACCCTCGGTTCGACTGATAGCTCTCTCCCTATAGACAAACACGGGAGAGAGCTATCAGTCGAACCGAGGGGGTTGGGAGAAGCCGCACTTCGGACTCATCTCTTCCGGGAACAGCGGGTTAGGGTCGGGTAACCTGCAGCTATTTTATGCTGCCTGTCCGGGCAGTATAAAGTAGCCGACAGGTTCCCTTTTAAAGGAGCTTATCTTTTATACTATGTTCAGAACATTGCTGCCATCTTGAAAGCCACCATTTTGGATCAAGACAAGTTTTTCCAATTGAAAGGCAGTCAAGTAACGTATCAGAGAAGACCAAAAGTGTCTCAGAAATCGATTGTTGCAATCAGATTTGTAATATCTCTTGTGGTTAAAAAGTTAGCAACACAGAAAGTTCTCCTGCTGGTGCCTAACGATTGGATCCAGCGCCTTCAGCTCTGTGTTCAGCACCAGGGACAACACATTGAACACGTCATATAGCTGCTGCTGTTGTTGCATTTTCTGTGTTGATAACTTTTGAACTACAAGAGATATTGCAAAACTTATTGCAGCAATCAATTTGAGACACTACTTTGTTATGCTACATGAACACCTTCCCATTGGGAAAACTTGCCTTTTATCTGAGATGGTGACAAGGCTTCACCCATTACTTGCTGGAGTATTCAGATACGTCATTTTCCTTTTCGTTATTGAAATAAAAGGGTTTCCTGGGACTTTTGACTCGCCCTGTACTTTTTTTCTCCTTTTACGATTTTTTTTCTCTGCTTTTTACTCAGAAATCAGCTTCTCTTCTTCTGTCATCTCCTGCTCTTATATAGGGTTTCATAAACCACCCTACAGATACTGATGCTACTTAGACAGAGGGAGAGGAGCTGATTTCTGAGTAAAAAGCAGAGAAAATGAAAGTATTGCTTACACCACCCACATACAGTGATTGACAGTTTGCTGATATACACACTGATACAAGAGAAAGCGGTCATTCATTGTGGGTGGGCAGGATAAGCCAGTCTTTCACTGTCTCTTGAGGAGTCCTATTTGTATTTTCTCTCTGCTTTTCACTGATTCCTGCTCCTAATCACATAAACCTATATATCAAAGAACTCTGCTTTCCTCTCGCTATCACTTGCTCTCTGATAGAGCACCAAAGCCCAGCTGACTGTTCACTTTAGGTATTCTAATTATTTTGAATGGACTAATTATGACTCCAGGTACTCAGTGATTTTTTTTGTAAGGATAATGTTTTTGTATTAAGGTTTGGAATTAACATAAAATAATGTATTTCTAATTACATTTTATGCATAGGTTCTGCGACTTGCTCAGATGATCATACAAGCCAAACAAACTGCTAAATCCATCTCTGACCAGTATCCAGATGCGGGCAGCCAGACACTATTCTCTTGGTTTGGGTTAAACAGTCAAGATCAGAACAACACTTACACAGGCAATGACCTTGATGAGGCTGGGTATGATAGTTTTCGGAAAACTGATGAACACCTAGAAAAAGCACTGGAGTATCTCTGTCAGATTTTCCGAGTAAGTGTGCATATGTAATTTTTAACCATAGTTCAATGGGTACCTTAAATTCCTTTGTCTGCTCTACACAACTCACTGTTCATTAGCCCTGTGGATATAATAAAGAGGTGCAACTAAAAAGAGCAGGTCTCAGTCTGGAGGACACAGCTTGTTCATGCTAGGATATGTAATGCAGTATATACATAGATCTACTATATAACTATCTGGGATGTCTGAATATGTAGGTTTCTTTTTATTGTACAATTTCCCTTAACCCATCTGTTGTTTATTCAGAGCTCTGCTCAGGCAAGTGGAAAACGCAAAACTGCTTGGGCTTGGTTCACATTTGCGTTGGAGCTTCTATTCAGAACCTTCAGCGCAGATGTGAAAAACAGATGCCTAGGAATCTGTTTCACAGTGGACAACCACAGCGCCTGAGGGACCCTATTAATTACTGTGGGTCCGTTCAGTGTCCGCCATGGTGTGCTATTTTTTTTTTATTCCCAACTGAACATGTGACACAGACTCCGAACGGTACCTCCGGCGCATAGGGGAACCAGGCCTTAATCTGAGCAGAGCTCGAGCAGACTACAAAGGGAGCTGGTTCTTAAAGTTGTAGCTCAGACTAGATCACAAATAGTACCACAGTACTTCAGTTAAAAAATATCACTGTTGAGACTTGCAACAATTCACCCTGAAAAAGAGCAGGTTGTAGTGTGGGATATATCAGTCGGCATCTCTGACTTTAACCTGTATGAAGAGCATGCGCAAACAGCATGCAGGGAGAGGCGGAAGATCTGTGATTCTTCTGTCTCTATATCTCTTCCGAAGACCCCTATGGAAAGGTGGTTACATAAACATTGTTCATGTTCGCTGTATACTCTTAAGGCACCAGAGTAATGCACCAACTTTAATGGCATTTCGGGAGGGTTTTACCAATTTTAATGTGGCTATTAAAAGGGCTTGATGAACAGAAAAGACCTGTGTATCAGTCTGACTTTGTAATGGACCCTGTGCTTTGTGATCGGTTGTGGGATCATTGTATAAAGCTCACTCTAGCCATATACACAGTTGTAAATGCAGTTACATATTTTGTGGATTATAAGGCAATAGTGTTGCTCATGACCTATTGTCTATGGTAAAGATCAATCTTGGTTTCATATTTGCAATCTCTTCATAGCTAAATTCTGCACAACTCAGTCAACTTACAGTAAACTTTGGGAGTGCTCAGGATGAAGGCCAGAGGAATCAACTGCCCGACTTCATACAAAATGAAGATGGTATTTACCTGACACCTCTAGGCAGACAGCAGGTAAGAGTTATTCAAGTGTACTGGAAGGTGAGGACCCCATTCACGATGTTTGGGAACTGTGAATAAAGCTATATCGTAATAAACGTTTCATGTTTCCACAGTAAAATGTATTCATGTGAATAACCTCTTTAATAGGGTTTTGACTTTTAAACCTTGTTGAAAATTTTAATTATCCTGATGTTGCATTTGATGAACTTTTGCCTATATGTTTTCTGGTGTTCTTTTGTTATTTTCATTGAAAAACCTCCTGCACCCATTGTAATTTCACTTTTGCCCTATAGCGAAATGAAAAATCATAGTATAGCATGATGTAAAGCATAAAAAAAATGAAATATATGTATTTAAATATAAAATATGTAAAAATTCAGGTATCTTTTAGAACTATTTAAAGCATATAAATTCTACAATATTGAGGAAAAATTGACTCAATTGAAATTGCTTAATATACCCTTCCTTCATAGTGCTAGGTGGAATTCACGGGCAATCTTTGCATTGATCGCTTTTTTCCTTCTTCCACAATGGAGAGATCGGCTTAAATCTATTTGTGATTTCATTGCTAATACATGGACAAATGCATGATTTTCAAAGCAGCACTATTCAGGGGACACATACATTGAGCTGCTTGCTGCTATTTCCAAATTGAAGTGTTTTTTAAGGGCCTTTAAAATTGTTTAAAAAAAACTGGGGCAAAAGGGAACCCGTTGTGTTTGATTTCCTCGATCAAATATGGTTGTTGAGCGAGCTGTTAAAGCTCCTGGAAGAGCTTTGCAACACTAGCAAATTGTAAGAAAATTGATCCAGCAAAGTACGATAAAAGGTCCTGTTTATTATAACTCCATTAAAAATATTAAAGTAGCGGCATAGATGAAATGACAAATTAGAGGACACGTTTCGGGAAAAAAAAAAGCACAGAAAGGGGAGCATTTTTTTTTCCCCCAAAAAACGTCACTAATTTGTCTTCATTATGCTGGTACTTTAATTTTTTTATGGTTTAATGAACAGTTTTTTATGTACTTTGGAACTGTGGATCAATTTTTACAATGTGGACTCCTTTTCATACTGTCTTTCACAAATGAATTTCCCTTTTTGGTCTTTTTGGGTGTATGCAAAAAGGCTTTGTACAATTATCAACTTTTTTTTCTACTTTATCCTAATACAATATATCTACAGGTGCAGAAGCTTTTTTTCACATTATCATAGTTTTTTTTTGAGTTTTTAGACCAATATTTTTCCCTATTAATGGGGGGGTTTTTTTTTATGCTTTAACAAAAGTACATGATTTTTCTTTTGTTATAGGGCAAAAGTAAAATTTAAAACAACGGTGCAGGAGGTTTTTCAATGAAAATAACAAAAGAACACCAGAAAGCTAACATATAGGTAAAAGTTCATCAAATGCAACAGCAGAATAATTAAAATGTCCCAAAGGGTGAAAAAGTCATTACCCTACTCTTTATTAACAAAAAAAATAATTTCTTTAAAGTAACTGACCATGTCAAAAACATTCACTGATGACATGCCTGTCTCCTTTCATCGCGCCGTGGTGCTTTCTGTGCTAATTTGTACTTTTTCCCGTGCTGTAACCTCCTTTTCTCCCTAAAAAGCAGCATTTCCTGAAAATGTTTTTTTGCCCCCCTAAAATTCAAACCCCAAATTTTGGTACTTTTGTCTATTTTCATTCCTTCCAACCTCCTCCTCGGTACATTCCACATTTCCTTCCTTGTGTTGAAAACCTAGGCGTTAGGATAAGATATCTGAAAAAAGCCAAACCCCTTTGTTGATGGGAAACTCTGTAGTTCTGGGTGGAGCCCGGGATATTTGTTACCCAAACAGCTGATGTAGAACTGCAGGATGTCCACAATTGTTTAATGTCCTTACTTTGGGACTCTTTTAAAAAAAAAAAAAAAAAAAACTCTCATGGGCAAAAGTCTTCTCTCAAGGAACCCCCTTTTAAAAAGCATTCTTGACCAGCAGAACGCCATTTTTTATGCTCAAGGTCCGAAAAACTACGTGCAGGTACTTCTGTACCACAGTTCTGCCGTATAGTAAGGGATGGAGCATACACATCTGCTATGGGTAATAATAAGAGACTTTTACCATGTGATATGTCAGCCCACTTTATAAGGGCATAGAAGCTTTTTTTTTTTTTTTTTTTTTTTTTTTTTTATAGCGGTGGTTAAACTTTTTACATTTTGTGTTAATGAAAGATGTTCTTGGTTTTCTAATTTCAGATAATAAATGGATTACGCAGGTTTGACATCCAGTACCATGGTGATCCTGAACTCCAACCAATCCGTAGCTATGAGAATGCTACACTAGTAAGACTCCTGTACCAGCTGTCTAGTGTACTAAATGAAAGGGTAAGGTTCTGGAATATTTCCATTTTTTTTTTTTTCTTTACAGTGAGATTGTAATACCATCTTGCCTGGGTTTAGATCCACACAAATTTTTATGGACTGAAATGGTTGGTTTTGATTTACATATAGGCTCTGAAATTTTATTTTTGGATGTTTTAATGGCAATTCTTCATCCTAATCCATTTTTTTTTTCAGTTTGGAAGTACATTTGCTTCACTGTGCAGAAGACCGGACTTTCTGGGACGGTTCTGCAGTTACCATCTAATCCGCAGACCCACTGCACACAGAACAAGCCCCGTGCTATCCAATAATACCTATGATCCAACAGTACCCCGCATACGTCTGCGATCCTTTGCCAGTTATCGACTCCTCATGTATTTGTTCCTTTTCTACTTTGTGTGCGGTGGCATGCTTTCTATGGGACCTATTTCCTGTACACTGTTTCTTCTTTTTGTATATATCTTCTATGCAGCCGTCATGACATTTCTTACTGAATACCGAAGGCCACACCAAGACTGATGCATATTCGTTTGTAAATAATTTTTATGTTGTAAACAGTGTTTTTACTGGGGGGAAAAAACTTTGACGATGCCCAAAATTAAAATAGACACTTTATATATTTTCTCAGTGTGTGTTTTTTGGAATTGTCGATAGGAATCTGCCCAACCCCTTATTTACTTTCAGTGAATTATTTAACTCTAGAATGCAGTGTATGAAATATGCTGTGAAACATGCAGATTTTTTTGGTTGCTGATTTGTCTTTTGTAATTTTTTTTTTAAATGTAAATGATCACTGGATTTTGTTAAAATCACTTACCTGAATTGGGCTGTAGTTTGACCTGGAACTTCAGTAACAAGAACATAGGCTAATAGCTTTGTTTTAAGACTAGGTAAGCAGGTTGGGTCTGAAACAGAATTTTGGATTCATCATTGAATGAACAAATTCCGAGAATCTTAAACCATGAGCAGTGTTAATTTGATATTCTACAGCCTGTGACAGGAATCTTCAGAAAGTGAACCCTCCTACCCGTTGCAGTGTTTTACATATGTGAGCAACATCTGAGTTTTTTGCAGTAGGACTTATGCCCCCATTATCAAGTTTTTGGAGGATGGGGCGGTGGAATGGGTCCCAGGACATCATATCAGCGACTACCATAATTTCTTGTGACCACAGCTATGAGAAATTTATAGAGAAATATATCCCCTGCAGAGAGGACCACGTTACCCCTTATGCTCAAAAGGAAAGATCCAAATGATCGAGCAACCACTTTTCAAATTTATTATATATAACACATTAAAATTTTAGGGCAAAGCCCAAACTATGTTAATTGGTCTACTCCTGCTGAAAGGGGTTTTATCGCTACAAAGATCATGTCTCAGATTATGGGGACAGTAAAAATGAGCACTTTTGTAATTAGGTTGCATTAACTCTGTCACTTGGTTTAGCAGATATGAGCTTCTCTGTAAATCTGTGTTCTATTTCTGCTGTTGCTGGTTGGACATGCCCCCTGGCCATTTCCCACCACCTAGACCCACACCCTGCACTGTGATTGGCTGGCTGACATTTCATTCAGCCTTTTGGGCTACGCCTCTAGACAGGAAATGCCCTGGCCACACCCCCTGCACTGTGATTGGCAGCCTGCACACTGTTTTCTCCCCTCTGAACTCTTAAAATCGATAGTGAAACCAAGGGCTGCAGCCTCAATACTCCTCTCTAAGGTGAATGATCTGGGCAATGACTGCCTGTTTAAAGGGCTTTTGCCAAGAGGTTGATTCACCTCCTCACAGGTCCAATCCTTAAGCTGCTACTTTGACAAGAGGGCGTTCTGTTCCTCAGATTGAATGCAAGCCCCGCCTCCTTATGACATCTTCTGTAGTGTATAAAATAAGGATTCAACACAGTGTGTGTACAAGCTGTATATGTAGGGTTTTAATGCTTAGTGATACTTTGCAAGGAAGGTTGGGGGAGTTCAAGCACCATAGAGTTTTTTTTTTTTTTCCCTTTTAAAAATTTGTCCCCAAATGGAAATGTGTGCCATCTATCATTTTATTTTATACCACACAAAGCTCCCCTATTATTTCACAGTAGTCCCCCAAGCATTTCCCCCAACATAGTGAACAAGCAATATTTGGGGGGATGAGACGTATAGGGAGTATGTATGGTTATATATCATTATAGAGATTACCTATTTTAGGTCTCTCTGTTTGTGTAGAATTTAGGGGGGAAAAAAATACTCTGACCACTGAATAAAAAGCTTACCACTACCCCACACCCAAGTTAGTACAGGTTGGCAGGGTCTTCTCTAAAAAAGTGATTGTTTCTCCCCCCGTTGTTTTCCTAAATGTCACTGACAAAAGCAGAATTTTTACTGGGAAGCTGAATTTGTCCTTGTAAGGGTAAAGATCTTTTCCCGGTAGTACAATTTGGGTGAACACCACTAAACAGAAGTAAAAGGTTTGGGTTTCAGTGTAATTTGGTTAAACAAAGATATAACAGGTATTGCTGTCATGAACGTTGGGGGTTAAGTTACATTTTTATTGGGTGATAGCTGCTTTTTTAACTTTTTTTTTTTTTAATGACTGCATTTAGGAAACGCCTATTATGTTTTTCTAAATCCCATTCGCATTACATGGTGGAAAAAACCCCTTTAAGTCACAGATCCCCTCATAAACTATTATGGTTTCCTGTCTGGTAAAATAAGGGGGGGGGGGGCCCCACAGCTACAGGGGGGGCGGGGGAAACGATTTAGAAAGCAGGGGCTTGTGGACCCGAAGGCGCAACAAAGATCATGCAAAAGGTACAGAGTGTTATATCCAGAAAACCTTCTGCATCCCTTTCTTTATACAAAATGAATTCACGTTCTTCAGTGGGGGGGGAGACAAAACCCCCGCTGAGAGGAGGGGACTCACCCCCGGATTTTTAAATCAATTAGAGAATTAACTGAAAACACGAACGTTCAAAAGACTTTTTAAATCATGAACAAATTTATTGCTGGGCTGAAAAGCAACTTATGAAAAAAATAAATAAACATAGTATATGAAATTTTATGGGAGTAGAGTGAAATTCTTTCCAGTTCTGGGGAAAATTTTGGGTCAGAGCAAGAGACAGATAAGAGGGTCTACTTTAAAAACGTAAGTATTCCATCCCCTTAATTATATTTAACAAGTTTCATACTATGGTTGAAAAGATATAATACAGGGAACTGGGGTTTTTTAAGGTAAATATCGGGGCAAAAGAGCAAAAATCGAGAACAAACCACATATTTGACTTGTTTTAGCATGAAGACTAGTCCCTAACCAATAAGACTAATCTGTGCCAATGCATTTTCCACAATGAACATACACAGAATGTTCTCCCCTCTCTGTAAACCTGGCCTAAGACAGACCCTTTTATTTAACCCCTTAATGGGAAGCTTTCATCAAAAAGTATTTTTGTTAAACACTTTTTTTTTGCAATCCTATGCAATTAAAAATGACAAAAAATAGTCACTCTAGCTGCAAGAGAATGTATGGCTGGGCAGACTAATTTTACTTTGCTTCAGCTGCTAATTATCTCTATATAGTCTTATTACAAATAGTAGCTAATGCCAATAGTTAGAATATGGTCTCCATAGGAATAGATGGAGATTATACTAGACCATAAGCAATAAAAAAAAAATAGGGGTTTTTTTTCTTGTCTTGGGGAGAGGTTTCTTTACACTTTCAGGTTTTTTGTGATAACATTTACTTGTCAGGAAATAGCCCAACCAGGAAAAAAAATTTGGCCCCTCAAGCATTCCTCTCACTGAGGTTATCAAGCCTTTAAGTCATGCCAAAGTGTTTCCTTTAAAAAGTTGTTTAAAAAAAAACACACACACAATTAAAGAGAAAAAAAAAAAAGTCAAATATTGCTTGCCAATATGTGAAAAGAAAAATTTTAAATGGTAGTGTTCCTTTGTTGCGGTTTTGTTTGCTCCCCACCTTCCAAGAGCCATAACTATTTTCCTAGCTACATCAACATATGAGGGCTTGGCTTTTTTGTAGCACAAGATGTACCATTGACAATGTACTGGGAAACCCCTACCCCCCCCCCCCCCCCCCCCCAAAAAAAAAAAAAAAAACAATTGTGCCCTTTTGCTGGGGGTTTTTTTTTATGGACTCATACTCATAGAAATGCTTGTTATCTGTATTCTCAAAATTTTTTAAAATTTTTTAAGGGCCCGGGGGTTTACACCCGCTTATTCCAGGATTTTGAGCCGTAGGAGCTCACAAATCCCCGTAATAAGGGGGGGGAGGGGGGGGGCCGCCGCCCCGGGGCCCCTAGACTATCATGGGTTTACGGCACGCCCCGCCGTAAATAATGTGCTGTCATTTTTCCCCCCCGGCGGATCGCCGAGCGGGAGGGGGCGACGGAATCCACTTTTCTTGAGAGCAGTGGATTACCGTAATGACAGGAACGGATTGGCGCCGTACTGCAGCGCAAATCCGGCGGGAGTACGGCGCCAATCCGTGCCCAAATAACCCGTGTGAACATGGCCTAACAGACAAAACCACAAGTATTTTCTAAATTTGCACTGCTTTTAGATTTTGTAAAACTTGTTAGTCTCTGTATAGTACTTACCCACTGTGGCATGTGATCACTTGCATACTGTTCTGTAATATAAATACTGTATCTTGCAGAAAAGTATACTAATATGGCTAGAGCACAGTGTAATACGAATACATGGCATATGTGAAAACCTTCATTAGGTCCCGAGCTACCCCGACAAATCATCTTTACTTGCAGACGATGAGCTCAACCCTGACATGGGTGGCCTGATATTTTTAAAAGGACCCATGGATCTGTTACTGTAAGCATGCAAACCAAGGAGTTCTTGGCCAAAACTGGCCTTTTTATATTTTTCAGAACCCCTGGCCCCAAATGCAAAGGAGGAAAGGCATAAGACAGGCTTGATTCTATTTGTAGAAAAATGCATCCACTCCTGCAGATTAAGCCCTTCTGTTCAGAAAATAGAATCCCTTCAGATTCTTGTTCCATTATAAGAAAATCTTATTGTTGATTTGCCCCACAATAGTTTTTTTTTTTTTTTTTATTTGCTGTTTTTGTCTTTATTCCGTTAGCTCTATTGCTTGTTGGCTTTTTGTTTTCTTACGATAAAGGGTTATAGGAGGTTAAACCTGCCTCTCTAGGAGAGTCATACAGTTGTAGCATTGCAAACGTTAAAAGGGGTTGTCTCATCATGCTGTTTCACAGAGCCACCGCAGCTTCAGATTCATGCTTCCTCACTCTTCCTGGTTAGGCTGAGGATTGTTTCTATAGCAGTGATTCCCAGCTCTTCTAATTCCACTGACATTAGTGCAGGAGATGTAATCGATAGTGCAGAAGGTTTCAGAGCTCAAAAGTAGTCTCCTTCGTTTATTAGAGAAAACACACAATGTTCTCAAGCTGCTGTTCATCCTTGTACATCACTCTCTGCTTTCTGTCGAATCAGGAAGGGAGTGCAGGATGGTAACCAGAGAAAGTTGTGTCCCTAGGACTCTGTAGTTGAGTTTGTCCTGGGAGAGAGCACTCTAAAGGTGTATTGAAACTTACGGCCATTGGGAAAAAGCTACAATCTGACACCACCTATTGGAAGTGGTGTCCCTTACAGTCACGTCTAACCATTTAAAGCCTTAAAACTGCCTTCCTCTGGATCAACAATATAGCACAATAGGCTGAACCAGATGGATGTCTATTTTTACAGCCTTACAAACGATATAAAACATGACTGAGGTTTATAAGCCAAGCCAGTTGCTGGTTCAGAGTGTTTGCCCGTGTCGGTGTAGAGAAGGAGGCAGGCTGGCTGGGCGAGATGCGTCTTTAGTCACGTTTTGCATTGCAGGGAGCAGGCTGTAGAGCGCCAAAGTGGAAGTCCTGGTTTTTAAGACTCTCAGTGCTGCAACTGCCTTTAAATAGAATACATGCTAAAAACACCATACTTTTAACCATCCAAGGCTTACAGAGAACTCAAATATTTAGTCATATCTGAATTTAAGCATCACCAAGACCACGGCTCTTTTCTATACTTTCACATTAAGCAATCCTTGGACCAGCACCTTTGTCAATGACTACTTAACATGGTGATAGTACAATAGTTATGACTCGCATAGGAGGGAATCTGATTTATTATAATAAAACAAGATGCAAAAACATATGTACAAAATATGCCCGATGACATCAAGCATTAGTTCTTACACATATTAGATAATGTTCTAGTTTTATGCTATATACTCACCACAGCAAAGTGTCTATTTTATACTATTACTGTAGGCACAGAGCTGTAATGTAGAAAGGCAATGCATATCTAACCGTCTATGCCAGATGACAATAAGGTAACAGATGCAGGAGTATAAAGACAGTCCAAGGCTTGCTTTTCTTGTTGTGTCTATGCGACTGCAAGGCAAGCTTGCCGAATGCTCTGTGCCCAGGTTGTCAGGAGGGCCGTCAGAGAGTGCTTGTCAGGAAGCTGGAGAAGTTTGGATGTCATACAGCGATATACAGACTGCAGGAATGGGTTTGCCTCTGAAAAGGAAACAGAAGGTGTTAAGAAACAACTACCATTCATTTCAGTGAGTCAACTCAAGCATGACTTCATAGGTAGACGTAATGATCCAAGTCGTATAAATTAAAAGGGGGTGTCTGCTTCAGACTCAACATATGTATCCGAATGCCAGCCAGCTCCTAAATTCATTCTCCATAAATATTACTTCTGCATATAGTTGAATCACATTATTATGAACACCAGGTAATATCCAGAGTAACCACCCTGTGCATCATGAAAAGCAGCTCGATGGGTTGGAAGTGATTAAAAGGTGTTTTGCCACGATGTAATGTTGACGTGGGATCCTCGAAAATGGGTATTTAATCACTTTTCTAAATATATGTGATTACAAAAAGTGAAGCCTCAGAGCTACAGCATTGCTCAGTCCCCCTTAGTTTCCTGACAGTTTACATTAGACACGACCAGGACACTGACAGGAGCTGAGCTGGCCGCGCTTGTGTGTTTGCACTTCTTATCCGATGACAGGGAACATGAAGGAGCTTGCAAGGGGCTGGAGAGAAAAGTGCAGTGTACGAGGCTGTCTGCTGTATAGAGAATCCACTGGTTGTAATGTAATTAATTAAGTAAACTTTGCAGACGCTCCCTGCTTCCTCGCTCTCTGCTCACCCCCCTCCTTCTCCCCTGTGACTCAGCATGCTTTGTTTATCTTCTCTCCTGAGCAGATAGGAGGTAAGGAACTCACTTCCTGGCAAAACCCCTTTAAGTTCCTGATATGATTGATACATGTATCTGGAACCATGCCAACTGCAGTGCAGCCCCCAGCTGCTAGAGGGCACATAGGGAAAAGTTCCATAGAGCCAACACAACTATTGAGATGGTCCCACAGATGTTCAATTGGGTTCAAGTCTGGAGCGTTTGAGGCCAGGGCAGTACTTGGAAGACTTGTTTATGCTCTTCCAACCAATGTCGGACATTTTTAGCCATGTGACAAGTTGCAATGTCTTGCTGGAAGATCCCATCTGTGTTAGGGAAGACAATCCCCCAATGTGGGTATGAATCTATCCTTGCAACTATACATGCCAAGAGTGCCTTCCTCATGGATGAGCAGGTAGAAATAATGCCATGAAAACATTCCCCCAAAACATAACACTGCGGCCGCCACCAACTTCTGTTCTGTTGTTCCTCACCTGACACTCACCTGACACGCCAAGGTTCATCAGTTAGATCAAGCAAAAAAACATGACGCCTTGGAGAAGGCAATCATTTGGCAGAAGTCCAATTCCAATACTGCTGTGAAAACTGAACCTTTTCTGACGCCGCAACTTCCTTAGCAAAAATGCAATGCTTCTCACGGCGAAAGTGGTTATAATAATGTGACTCAAATGTATACAGTTTCAGTCACAATAATAGGATACCTGTCCTGGAGCGTTTCGGCTTTCTTGCTACAACAAATAGATGTTAAAATACTTGAAATAGCAAGTATTATCGACATACCATATTGCCGTGGATTGTCCATCCACAGTGGACTCTGCTCAGGGTAATCTGCTGGAACACTGAGCTGCAAAGGAGGCACACTTGGGAGGTTTTTATCGTCTATATTAAATTAAAGAAAAAATAAATACATATTAAATATCATTAAAGACACACACCACTTTGGCAAAACAGCAATTAAAGGGTTGTCTGCTTTCACTTATTTTTATTTATTACATATATATTAGGAAATCCTATAATTTTCTATTATACATGCATTAAAAATTCTGCTCCTATCCATCTTTTATACCAATGCAGCAAGCCCCTATTTAGAAAACAATTTGGCATAACCCACATATCGGTCTACAGTAATGGCTCACATCGACTGAACGTGGTGTCTGGCTTGTGACCCCTGGTATCCAGGTAACATGGTTAAGATACCTAATGGTAGTTTGTTAATGTGCAAAACTTTTCGCGAATAACTACTTACATCAGTGGCTGTGCAGAATGCTGTCAAATATTTTTCTCAGTCTCATCTTTGTGGGAGAGATGGGGGCATTTAAGATGCTTACAACTGTGGCATTTAACATGGCAACAGAGGCTACCTCTGTTAACCCACTGGCACCCTCACGACAACTGCAGGGTGCTGAGGGGATTTCTCGCTACAAAGATCATATCTCAGGATTATGGGGACAGTAAAAATAAGCACTTCTGTAATTGGTTTGCATTACCTAAGTAACTTAGTATAGCAGATATGAGCTTTATTGTGCCTCAATAGCTATTTTTTGCAGCTGCTAGTCGGGACACGCCCCCTTTTCTGTGATTGGCTGGCTGACATTTCATTCAGCCTGTTGGGATACACCCCCGGACAGAGTTACACAGTCCCCCTGCCTGATACCAGAGGGAGTAGAAAGGAGCGGGCAGTGTGCATTTCTCACATGTGTTTCATTAGTTCAGGCTGTGTGTATAACTGGTTATAGCACAGCAAGGAGCTTGTGGAGCCAGCCTGAAGCTGAAGGCTCTGCAGACAAGAGAACATTGCAGGGGGCTGCATAGCTGTCCTTTCCAGACAACCTTCCCCTGCTTCACACAGAATGATGTGAGCAGAGACACGCCTGCTGAGAGGACAGCCACGCCTGCTGAGAGGACAGCCACGCCTGCTGAGAGGACAGCCACGCCTCTCGCCCCTGGATTTCAAATTCAATCTCATAGAATTAGCTGAAGAGCATGAACACTTCAAACAATAAAATCCCTTTAAGTACCGCAGTATATGGTACAAGTAATTAAGCACGTACATAGTCTGAAATACTAAAATACGCTATAATCAATAGAGGGGAAGAGGGAACACCAAACCAATGCAGTTTCTGGTTACCTCACCTCTCAGGATAAAAAAAGAAAGCTCCAAAAATCAATACGCCCCCTAGCTTATCTAGTGAATTTAGTTCTTAGCATATATAGCATGACACTTGTTTGCATAAAACATGTCTAAACCTTGATTTCTTCCATGACTAACAGTTGAAACCAAACCTAATTAGAAAACATAACTGATAGTGGAGCAAATAACATAGGTTACATTATGTCAGTACTTACCTATTTTACAAATAAGATGGACAGTTCCATTATTACTGCAGTGAGAAGGATCCAGGTTTACCAAAAATTTAGAGTGTAATTTGGCAACCTCCCCCTGGAGAACATTTGGAATAGTTTGTCTCTCATCATCTTCAAACTTTCTTTTTCGAGGAATGACCGTCTGAGCTCTAAAAAGGACAAGATCTCTGCGTCAGTGGCATTTCTAAAAAGCAATACTGGTTCAGACCCTACTAATCAAGATGAATATCAAATCTGCTTTAAATTAACGCTCCTCAGATCTTGACAATAGAAGGTAAAATACTGAATACTTATAAAAAGCTTATGGAAATTCTCTTTAAAGGAGACCAACAAAAAATATTTTAAAATGCTCTATATCCTAAAATCTAAAAATTTTGAGGGGTCATCTCCCACCAGTGTAAATAGCCTTTTTGGTTCTAGAGCAGTTATCAAACTATTCAGGTCTGGAATGTCCCAAATTCTGCCTGTGTTCTCTGTTCTTTAGTAAGGAGTTATGTATGGACTGAACGTAACCCTAACTCTGGAGTCGCCCAGATGTTTTCGAGTTTGAAGGTTGCAGTTAGGGTTAATTTGATTTTGGCTAACTCAATTGCTAAAATTCAGCTCAAATTTTACCCAAATCCAAAGTGCAACACCAATTACGATAAAATTTTTGAGGGGTGGTGGGGAAGGAGGGGCGAAATGGTTAAGAGGGTATTCCCATCACAGCAAATGCTGCTAGAATGGCCAATTACTGTAAAGTAAGCAATTTTCAAACTATATTATTAACCCCTTGACGATGCAACAAATTTATGCCATGGTGTGGGATTACTCTGTAATCCCACTACATAGAAGGCTGGTGTCAGCAAACATGGTGCAAGTAAGTTTTTTTTCACATTTCGCTCCACTTAGAATTTGTTTTCAGTTTCTCAGTAAATGCTATGGTAGGTCAATGACACCATTAAAAGTACATCTTGTCCCACAAAATAAAAGCCCTTACATATCTATTTAGATGAAAAAAATAAGAGTTACAGCTCTTGGAAGGCGGCGAGGAAAAAACAAACAAGGCGGAAAAAAAAATAGCTTTGTTCTCAAGGTGTTAAAAAATATGTATGCTTTACCTAATACAGGAATTTTTTTGCACCTTCAACTTGATATGGTCTCCATGGCTACCAACCACTAATGTATGCTGTGAACAAGCAAGCAGTGCACTGACATCCTTGCAGCGCTACTTGTCTGTACTGCACATTTTTTGAAGCAAAGAGTAATAGAGCTGGGGCCAAAATGTGAGATAATGCTGCATTACTGACCACTACTGAAAGCACACAGTGGTGGTCAGTAACCATTGGGACAAGGGAGTAAGTTGAAGGTGCAAAAAATGTCTGTATTAGGTAAAGCGTACATATTTTTTAATAAGTAGAATTTTGAAAAGGTCTTACTTCACAGTAATTGGCCCTTCCAGCAGGAATTACTGTGATGAGCATACCCTCATAACTGTGCTAAATCCAAGGCTTAAACCCCGTAAAGTAGAATTAGTGGATGGCCAAGGAAGCATCAACACAGAAAAGGCAGGGTATTTGTAAAGTCCATATTTCTCCTTTTGTTATTTTATACCATTGCTAACCGTTTGTAAAATATTTTATATGGGGCTAGAAACCCTTTAATATCCTAATTCAAGAAATAATTGCTATAAATTTACAGGCTCAAAGCTTGAGGCAGTTCTACTGAGATATTCTGTTAACATTTTTACAGTTTCTATTCAGTGAAATACGCCTTGGTTCTTGCTTCTATTACCACATCCTTCTCCACACAAACATGCACCGTCTACATGCATATTTACATCCTGCCAAGCACTGAAGTGGTTCCCAATTTAAATCCATATCACTACACCTATCAAAAAGGAACAAAATTAAGAAAAAGCTTCATTACACTTCTGCGCCTCATCCGATAAAGGGGGTGTGGACTTAGCAAAGAGATGTGGTTTAGCCTGAAAGGGGGCATGACTTAAAATGTGCCAAAATTTAGACTAGACCGTTCTCATTTGCGCCACATTTATCAACACTATGATGAATGTGTCGCAGTGTAAAACGCAGTCTAGTCGAACTTAAAACTGTCTTACATATAGACACTACTGATAAATGTGCCCCATACTGTCAAAACAAATGCAAAGATCACCTTATGGTTGCATCAGATCGTTTTTATTTAATAAAGATGTTTAAGGGCAAGTTCACAAGGGCGTAATTTCGACATGAAAACGATGCACATTAGCCCGAGGAAGATCTTTGCCTTCTATTGTAAAAAGTACTAAAATCACGCATCCAACAGCAACAATAAATTTTAAGGGCACCAATGAGTGCGGGTAGGGGGGAAATTATTTGAAGCGTATTTTGGCACGTACTTCGTTGTAAATTACTTGCCAAAGTTCGCGCCAAAATATGTGAACATCGAAAATTTTTAAAAACATATCAATGTTCTTAGTAACCTTTTTTCATCGTTTATAACTTACGGTTTGGCGGTCCATGAAAAAGCAGTAAGCTGGTACAAATGTTCGGTACAAAGAGTGGTTAAAAGAATTTACCTAAAAAATTTGCCAAACGCATCAACAATGGTTGACACAGATATTGCGTTTTTGGGGAAAGGCACAGTTGGGGGGAGGAGGGTTTTGGTTGAAGAAATAGAAAAGTAAATACATTTGTACAGAAGACCATCAATAACAAACCACAAATGGCTCCAATGCAGCACATGAAAGGGAGAATTTGCATTTACAGTTTGCCAAAAGATTTATTTATCTTAGAAAACACACAAAAGATTAATCCGATAGACAATCCTTACCACGATCATGTCGTTCTTCAGCTTCTCCAGTGCAATTTCACATTTTTGCAAGGTTTGTAAGGGGCATCTGTATCAGGGGAAAAAACACAATATAAAATACAGAAGTTTGAGCTGGAAAAAATTTTTTCTTGGAGGCTTTGTTATACCTTTTAGATGGATCAGTCAGAATATCCAAGAGACTCTTCATTTTACTTAAATCTTTCTTACGATCTGAAAGAGTTTGGTGGAGACAACTAATTATTCTGTGGAGTGCTTGGAAGACTAAAACCATGAAATCAGGTTTTGATGCTGCTTAAATAACATAACCAAATTTCAAAACAGGGGGTTCACTCAATTCTTATCTATTTTGTTAATCATGCGTCGTAAAGGCTCTATGTACTTGGAGAGTTGTTTGAGCTTTTCTAAGTACTGCTGTTCGTCTGACTGGTTATTGCTTGCAGGGCTCATAACAGAGTTTGGATTGCCTAAATGATTATATGAAAAGCAAAGTCACATAAGGGGGAAAAAAAAAAAAAAGCTGTGGTCTAAAAAAATGTGTGTACACACACACACAACACAACACACACAAAAAAAAACAACACACACAAAACACACACACACACCCCCACACACACCCACAACCACAAAAAACACACACACACCACACACACACTCTTTTAGATCTGTAAACATGACAGACAGGAAAGAGGGAAAGAGAAGGAGGAGAAGAAATTGTCAGCTAAATGTCAAGTCTTAAGCACCTATCCTTCCCAATGCGAGTGCCCCAGATGAGAATATATGGATTCCAAGGAAAACATTTTGTGAATAATAATAATAAAAGTGGCGAGTGAATGTGTAAAGCAAGCCCTTAACCAGCAGCAACCCATGTGGTAACCCTTAAGGAGTGGAGAGACGTATAGAAATATTTCAAATACTCTCCACCACTTTGTTATTCCTCATCTCCATGAAGAGACCCTCTATCTTTGCACTTAAATCTTCACTCTCAGCAGCCGCAATGTTCTGACGCCCTGGAAAATTTCCCATGTCTCTTGTTAAATATATCAGAAAACAAAAAAGCAGACAAAACTAATTAAAAATATCAGCTCCTCCATATGCATAGTAAAGTGTATGGCGACATTCAACACTGTGCCAAAAAAACAATGCAAAAATGTCTGGAAAAAAAACTGTCGCCACAACCCACCCTCATCCCCTACCCCAAAACCAAGTCAATTCTTTGCAAGTATTCTTCTCCAAGAATGTCAATGAGAACCTGTGCCTATTTCTAACAAGCTTGTTTTAAGAAATAAAAGTACTCCCCATAACACAATTTTTGAGCATTTTTGCAGACCCCCAATTAGTAACACCCAGCACCCATTACGGAGTCCGTAATAAATTTCTACAAGTAATGAGAGGAACAGCACAACACAGTTATAAGAAAAGATGGTTACTTCCCAGGTGGGTGAAGCATTTACTAGAACAGCCATGTTAGAAGATGTCACAGGTCTGCTTTAGGGATAGGATTTTTATTAACTCCTTTGTGAAGGACTATAGTCAGAGGGCGGTGCAGGTCTTCTTTCTGCAGTGACGCCTTTAAACTTTGCTACAGAAAGAGGAGTTTCGGCCCCAGCTTCCCCCTCACTAGGAAAAAAGTTTCCGTTCCCAAGCAGTCTTTGTAAATCCGGGAAGCAAAAGGGAAACCCCCAACCCTGGAGCTTAAACCCTTTGATTGCTGCGGGGGATGGGGGCTCCCGGGACCCATGGAGCCCAAAAATTTTAAAAAGTGCCCTGGAACCTGAGTAGCCCCGGGTGTTGTTAACAATCGCCCGTATATACGACCAAAAGGGCTAAGTATGCATATATGAATATGCTAATATATTACTAACTTTGTAAAAAAAAAAAAAAAAAAAATAGTTATCCCTTCATTTGAATTATAAAAAGTTTAAAAAAAAAAAAAGTGTAGAAAAAAAAAAATATTTAATAAAAAAAAAATGGTTTTTTTAAAAAGAAAAAACTAAAAAAACCACACTAGGAATTCAATACCGTAATAACCTGCAGAATTAATCTAGTAGGTTATTTAGTGTGAAATGTGAACGGTGTAAAGAAAAAAAAAAAAAAAAATTCGCAGAAAAAAAGCAAAACTCAAACTATGCCCCCAAAAAAGTAAAACTTCTCCCGCATAAAACAAGGCCCTATACAACTGCACCACTGTAAAAATAAAAAAAAGTTACGACTGTTGAAATGCAAGGAGGCAAAAACCAAAAGATAGTGCTGTTTTTAAGTACTTTTTTAGGGCCCGGGGGGACAGCGCGCCCCCCCATTCAAAAGCAGGCTGGACCTCACTTCGCAACGAGCAGCCGGTGACGAGAATTTCCCATAACGTGACTACCCCCCTTTTAGGGGTTTTAAAAAATAAATTCAAATTTTCCCGCCAAACACTTTTGTGGGGTAACACACAATCCCTTCAGAAGTATTATTTATACAAATTAAAAATCCCTCTCCTTTTAGGTCTAACTAAAATACACAACTAACTGTTAAAAGCCTCATGGTCAGATGGGATAGTAGTGAACATGCATCCTACAAGAAATTAATTTGCTCCCCAACAGCTAAAAAGATAGCAGGGATCACCTATCATTCTTATATTGTTATAGGCATGCATTTTAAGTGCTCCACGCATTCATTAGTACATCATTATCCTGATCTTTGTAACCTGCTACTGAATGTTTGGAAAGTAACCTTTCCCTGTTGTGTGATCGAGAAAATGACCTGCTACAGCGGGATATAGTTCCAATAGCTTTTTTCCCCCATCAGAGAGTGAGGCAGGCATTTAACAATAAGGTATGCGTTTTAGGTAAGGGAAACCTGCATTACCCCAGGAATATCAATTCTGTTTTAAAAGACCCGGTCCCAAATGCTCTCCCTGTAGACTACTTGTGAAAAAACCAAATTTTATTTTAGGGTATTTCCAAAGGTATTGCTGCATATTTTAGCGCGTAATTGCGCTGCAATACATCCTGCAATAACTGTAATTCTTAGCCCTCATTGCACGTACAATACGCAGCAGCAAAACAAATCGACATGTCCCCTCTTCCCAGCGGAGAGTGAAAGTCAATGAGAGCCGGCTGTCAGTGTTTTAGAAGTACGTGCTTGCCAGTGCGTACTTCTAAAACATGCAGTGTATTGCGGCGCATACAGTATGTGCCGCAATACGCCACGTGAACATACCCGAAGGGGTCTAGTGGCAGCAATAGCCATACCCTTCTTCTGGGACAGCAACTTTTCAGCCAAGTGTGGGATTTCTACTTATACTTTATTATACACTCAGAAGAGTCAATATTATCAGCCCCCGCTCTTTCTGTTCTTCTCTGTTGTAGAATATATCAGTGCAGATGTGCATTTCCTTGGACTTGAACTTGTTCTTTTTAATGAAACACACAGCATGGCGTCATGCTGGTCTAATCACCCAAGCCCCATTCAACAGCACTCGGATATCCTCCCTAGGATAACTTCAACTCAACATTCTGAGCAAGAAAGACCAAAGAGTCATCTTCTAATATATGTACATAGACTGCATAAAGGCAGGGCGCAGCAACTGTTCAAACACTGCCTTTTTTAGAATAGTTTTATTAGTCAGGTGCTGCAATGCTTACCTGGGGTATTGAGGGGTCCTGGAGAGGGCACACTGAAATTCTGAGGAGTTCGAGCAGAAGCTGGGCTTTGAGAGGGCTGTGGCGATGGACTGGGCATAAAACTTGGTGAAGGTGCTGTACCTGAGCTGGAAAAAAAAAAAAATGAACACAAAACGTGTTATCTCATCAAGAAATAAATAGCTATGAAATACTAACCCAAAAATGTTCTGGTGAAGTAATGCATGTATGGTTTGACAGTTTTTGAAAGAAGAGATGTATATTCTTTTTCCATTTAGCTATTTCTATGGGTACACGCCATTTCAGTGCATACATGCTATGCACCTAAGAGGTGCTTGAATTGCTTTTTAGAAAGCAGCTCGGTGCAGTATCGAAGATTTGGTGTTACTCTGATGTATTTTGTTTGAGGTACTGGCTTAGGAATGTTCAAGTAGCTTCCCACTGCTCTAGTTAGAGGACGAGCTAAAAAACATTGTATGGGTTGTTCCATTTTGTCATGTGTGTTGTTCTGGACACCACACCGGTGACATATTGTAGTGTAACACACATTACTTTGTGCATTTGCTGGCTTCACATTTGTCTCTTATATTGGACAATCTAAAATTTGAAAATGAACATTGTAGCCTTATGCCCCCATCAACCCCACATCCACACAAAACTTTCAATTCTTCAGACATTAACTGTGAATGAAGAGAACGTAAAGGGGTTATCCAAAGATTTGTTGATTATTATACAGTGGTACCTCAGTATAAGACCGCTTTGGTATAGGTCCAACTTATTATAAATCCTGTTTAGACTTGAAAAAAGGTGTTTGGTATACAACTGGTAGACTCGAGGTGGCCTGGACCTGCATGGCAGCGAATGCGTAATAGAGGAGCTCGGCCCAACTTTCAGCCGATTATCTCAAGTGAGGACGGAGAATTTCGCAGCCCGATTCTTCTTGAGGTGAACGCCGTTTTGGCCAGGCACAGACACTACACTCTTCTATTATCAAGCACTATTGGTCTTCTCATAAGTGCCATACTTCTATGGCCGCCTTCTCTCCTGCATCTTTACACCCAATCCCCTCATCTCCTGCTCCAGCTTACTTGGGGAATAGACTGCATGGTAGCCTGCTCGTTTCGAGTATGCGACAGTGTGTATGAGGTGCTTTGGGACTCTGTTATACTTTTCTCATTTACCCTCCGGCAGAACCAGCATGTTCAATCCTCTACAGAGTTATGTTGAGCTAGATCTGCTAAAACAGTTACCTTGTGGCCGGCTACAGCTCATGCTCCCCGCTATTACAGCTTCATCCAGGCTGTTTTTGGAAAACGTGAATAGTATTGTGGATGTTACAAAATAATCCTATTATACGAATGGATTCATTATTTTGCAAAGTAGAAGATTTCCAGCACTCGTGCTCCAGTCAGTTGTATATAATATAAAACGTACTTTATTGAAGATCAAATTAAAACATAAGATAAAAGCAAAAAGAAGCGTTCATCTGTTTTCTTCTTCTATATAGACTGATTCATTATTTTCCTTTCATTTCCTATGGGAAAAGTTTATTTGGTGCAAGTCCAAGGATCTGGAACGTATTAATGACTTCTACCAAGGTACCACTGTATATGACAAACCATAAAGGCAGTCTGCAAATTTACCATAAAGAGGAGCTGCATACCTGACATTTGAGTTGGGTTGAGACATTGGCTGTGAAGGCTGAGGAGACGGCTGTGGAGGTGGTGGCATAGATTGTGGAGTCTGTACCTGCTGTACAGGTGATGGCGATGACATTAAAGAGATTCTGTTCTGATTTACCTAAAGTGATGATACAATTGGGGGGAGGGGGAGAAACACCACGAAAATCAATAAAGGCTTACAATAAAAGAAGTATATTAGACAAGACTTGTTCTTAAAATGCCCTGTTGCATCATCCGTTTCTGGACCTGTAAAAATATTAAGGGGTTGACGAAATCTTCATACAGCCACCTGTATAAAAGAAACCTAAATAATGACAAGGAATGAATATAGCTACATATCTGAAGTCCATTAGGTGTATTGCACTTAAAGAACTCTACAGGGGCTCTTCAGATTGCCTAGCTATAGACACATACAAGAGAGCTTTGAATTCAAGCTTGAGACTTCAGCACTTCTGTGCCTTACAAGATGTACTCTCGATACAAAACACCACAACCACTATAAACCTAGAATATAGAGCGTAATGCAAGCAGCAGGAAGCAAAAAAAATATCACTACAAGGGATAGAAATGCCAGGATCAATCAGGGAAAATTAAATGGAACTCTAAAGGAAATGTGTATTGGTTTACAATTTGATTAGCTATTCTATGGAGTAATAGGAAAGCAAGGTCACAGGCACACTGTTACTCTACTACAGACCAGTATTAGGCACCACAGTCCAAAATGCAAACATCAGAAAACTACCGAACATCCCACAGAAAAAAAAGCAGCAGATTATTTTTATGTCCCCCATGAACCATTGGGAATCAAAAGGGACTAAACTGTCACAGCTCTGGCACCCACAAGTCAGCCAATACCTGTGGGATCTGCGATCCTCCTATTGGGATGGAGCTTGGAGGCGTGTCAGATGAAGTGGTGGGCGGGAACCGCGACCTTATTGCCATCCCACCTCGAGTCATAGCTGCGGTGATCATCTTTGGGAGGACAGAGTGACAATAGACAAAAGTAAAACAAGAAATGCAGTGCAAGTGGCGAGAGGGGGGAGGATTGCATGCAAAAGCCAAAAAGGTAAGGGAGCCCCAAAGCACCCAAATAACTACAGAGGAGTTCTACCAGCATCCCAAGCATGGATCACCTGCACTAAAAGCTTGCAGATCATAGCAAATGCAAAGATCAGCCCCAGAGTTCCCTTACAAGTTGCCATATTATCAAAACCACTTGTCTATTCTTTTTTACGTCAACATTTGCCAGTCTTCAATAACTTTATGACTTATAATTGCTCCATTAAAGTACAACCAGTAAAGACGACAAACTCTTATGTTCCGCATTTCTTCACAGAAATCTGCAAGCTTATGCTATCAATGGTGGTCATACACATTAAAGGGGTTTTGCCAAGAAGTGAGTTCCTCACCTAACAGGCTGATACTCCCCTCTTGAGGCTTGAAAAAGAGGCGTTGTGTTTGTGTTTAAAAAAAACAAGTACCTCCTCTGTGATGTCATCACTCCACCTCCCATGCACATTCCTGATATTCAGTCTCTGTACTTGAGCAAACATGTTATTTGGCTAATCCACAGGGGATAACTGTATTGTGCACAAGTTTCTCCCTCTTATCTGCTCAGGAGAGACGATAAGCTCTAAGCAGGCAGCATCTTTCATGTGTTCACGAACTGCTACAGGGACCGAAAGGAGGGCTGAGCAGGGAGCATCTGCATGTTTACTCAGATAATTAAATTACAACCAGTGGATTCTCTATACAAAAGACACAGGATCTTTCTCCCCAGTCCCTTCAAAGCTCATTCATGTTCCTTGCCATCAGATAAGAAGTGCAAACCACAAGTGGGCCAGATCAGCTCCGGTTGGGTGGTCTAATGTAAAACTGTCAAAAAAGGGTGAAGCCGGAGTAGCTCCCGGCTTCACTTTATTTTTGACATATCTAGAAAAATGATTAAATACCCATTTTTGAGGATCCCACGTCAACATTAGATCATGGCAAAACCCCTTTAAGCAAATGGCAAGGCAGCACTAGTGGGTTCATAGGAGGCCTTAGATAACCTGCCAGATTGGGAGGGAAGATACCAGATGTCTCATTACACAACGCTCATGAGGGCTATAGTGGGAGTGTGCAAGTCTTCTGTCCAATTATATCAGATAGAGAGGTCACGGGCTTCATGGTCTCCATATATTCCCTTACGGAGAAATCCTAAACTGGCTGAATTATTTTGTTTGCAACACTTAGTTCAGGCCTTAAATATCTTACTCCGCTTTTTTTCAAATGGCGTTTTCAAAACCTCGGCAGTTCTGTAATCTGAATACGATTACCTAAGAATGGTTTTATTGCTACTTACAACTAAGGCACGCTTGTGAAGCTCAACTTAGTGGGCTAGAACTGACCCTGGAGTGTGGCCTGTGGAATCTATAGCTAGGAGAGAAAACCTACATAAGCCAGTCTCTTTGTTTAATAAAACCCTGATAACGAATAAACCTGTTCCTCTGGCAGTTTCTTTTGAAAGATGAGAGGAGGGATATCCCAGATTTAGAGGAGACGGCAGCTGAAATCCTTATAAAAGGATATGGTCCTCAGTGTTCGGGACCAATTGATCCAAATTAAATGGCTCCATAGGGTCTACTTAACACTAGTTCGTCTCAAAAAAGTGCATCTGTTGGCTTTTGATACTTGTACTATAAGTGGGAACCCTCTTAAATGTGATGTGGGAATGCCCAGAGGGCCAAGGCTTTTGGTTTGATGTTCACGGTTTTCTGAAAGATTGGGCTTTCCCAACGTTTGTGCCCCAGGTAATAGCCTTTTAGAGTTAGATGAAGATTTAGTTCCAACCAAGAGCGGGTTCTGTACCGGTTTCTCCTCTTCTATGCTAGGAAAACTATTATATTGAATTGGAAGTCCCTGAAACGTCCTACTATGGCAAATCCCCATTTACCTGTTGGAACCAGTGGAACAATGTACAAAGCCATGTATGCCTTCAGAGGGGTGCCTGCGAGGTTTTAGTTTATATGGGGTAATTGGCTTAATTGGCCACTGTGTCGCTGCTGGTGTGAATGTTTGTCTGATTGCTTGTAATGTTTTCTTTTAGTTTAGTTTTTGAAGGGTATGTTCACACAGCGTATTGCGGCATGTATAGTATGCACCACAATACGCCAGGAGTCTTAGAAGTATGTGCTGGCCAGCAAGTACTTCTAAAACACTGACAGCCGGTTCTCATTGACTTCTACTCTACCTGGCGTGTAACTGGCAGGAAGAAGTGACATCAATCGTTTTACCCACAGTATATTATACACCGGGGGAAATGTTGGGTAATTATAGCTCTTGATCAGAGCTATGAATTACCATAATTGCAGTGTGTATTTTGGGCATATTGCAGCGCAATTACACATGCGAGTCAAATACCCCAAGAGTCAAAGTCTCCTTATTCTACTCAGATTGGATTTTAAACTAGAGCATTTGGCATTACCCCATACATGTCATATTCATTATCATCTGTTTGATATCAAGTGTTTTGTGGCGGCCTATTTTCTATAAGGCAGCCAAATGCTCCAATTTCAGCAGGACCATCCAGTACTCTAATTTGTATAAGGGTATATGGATTCTTCCTTAAGGCAAACATCAAGGGATAAAACAATCATGTTGCACTTTAATATTCTGATCTTTTGCGCTCCGGGGAAATAAATCACCAGGAGGTACCTAGCATGGCTTATTACTCATGTCGAGTGTGTACCTGTATAAGGAAATTGGGCAGTTGCTCGGGAGGAATACCCATTGGCTGAAGGAGTGTTAGGCCATGTTCACACGGCTTAAAATTGGACATATTTCAGTCCGTAATTATGCGCCGGAGTGCGCAAATTACGGCTGGAATACGTCCCAGTCATTACGGTAATCCACAGTTCTCATAGAGAACTATGGATTACGTCTCCTCTCCCTGCTCGGCAAATCCGCCGAGGGGGGAGATAAGTGACATGTGAATTACCAGCGGCGTATACGTGCCGCTGGTAATGCAAGTCTATGGGATGGCGAGGTGCTGGCCCCCCGCCCCGCCATAGTCCACACGGCATAATTGCGGGGCGTAATTACGCCCTGCAAATAAGCAGTGTGAACCTAGCCTTAGGGTTCGTTCACACGGCTGATTGGGACAGCGATTCAGCACTGAATCTGACTTAGGATCAGCGTCCAATCTGGTTGCAATCCGTTAACACTGTTTCTAATGGAAAATCTGCGCCGTTGTGCACACACAGCGCATTTTTTTAAAGCTAATTTCTTTTTAGCGCTGACAAAGGACTCGCATGTCAAATGCTGAGGCAGATGCCACCCTGAATTCTCATCTCACATTATAGTGTATAGTGGGCTAAAAACCTGCCTCTGAAAATCAGAGTCAAATCCAAGCTTACTGGCATGAATTTAGGCGTGGATTCTACAATGATTTGGTGCTGCAAATCATCCATGTGAACATACCCTTAGACACCCATCTATGATTTGTAGCTCTCTTAAGTTGCAACTTCTTTTCCAGCAAGACGAGTCGCTGTAAAGCAAGAACACTAAATTTGATAAAACAATGATAAAAATTAGCAGAAAATAAAGTTGGCCACACTATTTCAGTAACATGCAGAAAATCCTGCAGACTAATGCAGGCCATATACACTATTTTGATGAAACCAGGTGATCATTTACTGTACTTTCAAAGGTAAAGCCCTCTCTGGTAAGATGTCACATGCTATCAGAAGCCAGTTTACATACAACATTTGTGGCACAATCAGTGGTTCTTATATCGCTACATGATTTATCTTATTGCAGAAACCCCATCATGAAGAAGCAGGTTTTTATTTTTTTATTTTTTTTTATTTACTTAGAAAAAGGTAATCCCGTGTATTTCAGAGACCTTCTTTCTTGTATGGGCCAGAACCAATACAAGCAATTAAGTAAAAGGTTGGACCAACAAAAGGTCTGGAGAATAGATATAGAACAGATATTAATAGCTGATAAAGCCACAGTTGCATTGCACTAAAGTATATCCTCTTTGTAAATGCCAACCTACTTAAAAGCTCACATTTTTCAGGAACAAAGCCCTTAGTCACAGCATGAGTAAGGTCCTTGTGCCTGAAACGCGTTAGTGGTTCTTGTATGGTTTCGATGTGCCATGTTTTTTAAAGGGAATATGTCGCCAATTTTTGTTTTTCACTTATTAAATCAAGCCCCTGCTCCACATTCTTTTCCTCTCAGTCGTTTTTATTTCCCGATTGTAGATTTCTCTATTTGGCCGTCTATACATGATTGTGGGGAAGACATTCTTGCTTGCACTGCTTTAACATCAGTAAGATAGATAATTTACAGAAGCTTCATGCGCATAGGATTCTTAAGACAGTTTCTGTCCCATAGACTTGTATAGGAGAGTTTTCACTGTGAAGGGAGGGGAGAGGGGGAGCTGTGACATCTCCTCTTGTGACTGGTGGATTCTGTGTTATCTGTACACAATGGTGTCTCCATTCAGTTTGACCCAGCTTTTACTGATAATGAGCACACTGCTGAAAAGCCTCTAAACAGAACAGGAAGTGTCAGACAATTATCAGGCTTAGTGGCCAAAGTGAAAACTGCAGGACTTAAGAATTATTAAAAAAAATACTGAAAGTGATCTGGAAAATAAAAAAAATTCCTAAAAAATGTGTTTAACATAAGAATGTGAGTTAAACAATAAGTCATTTTTTGATGACCCATTCCCTTTAAGGATTGCTGGATCACAAAGTTACTTCTTTCTGATATTTTCTTCGGTTACCTACTGCATGAATCCCTGCAGTCTGCGAGCAACGAGGTGGTGAGCTGGCAATGGTATTTTTACATTTTGAGACGCACATGCTCTTAGTCATATCTAGCAGCCATGATTAAGAACCTTTGTGACTCAAAACAAGTCGGTTTTTCCTCTATGACAAAACGTTTTAACAAGACCAAATAAACATGATGTTTGAAACTGTGCAGGACACAGACACCGTATTTTTTTTTTTACTTTACAATAAACCAGTCCGAATACTAAAGGAGTCAAATGAAAAGCACTATTTTATTTTTTAAAGGTCTAAGTAAAGACCTTCATGAACACAATCCCCAAAAAATTGGTTGCCAAAAACATTTTTTTTTAGGCACCTTGGCTCCTTAGATTTTTTTCTAGCTTGGAATTAGGTAGTCACAATGTAAAAAGTACAGGATTTGGTAAACTGACACCGTTACAGCCTAAATATTGGCTACAAAAACAGTCTCCTAATATTTGTCTCTAGCAAAGTCAGGCTTTTTGGAATGGAGGGTGGGGGCGGGGGAAGTCCCACTCTTCTTACACAGCACGAATAAGGATTTGTCATCCGAAATGCGTAGGATTTCCTCCAGCCCGATGTGGAGGGTGTTTTATGCCCCCATTTTTCTATTGAATTTTTAACCTTTATGGAATAAATGCATATCTCACCCTAGGGTGTGCTGGATTATATACTTTTTTTTTTTTTTATTTGGATCGTCTGCCTGTGTTCCTTGCCTGGGACTGGATCCGAGCAACCCGGGAGAAACTGTTACTTGGCACCCGTGTTCATGTGGAGTCGGTGAGCTGTACAAAGTTACATTTATTATATATACTCTTCTTACACACAAGACGCTCTTTTGAAAGGACATTTTAATGACATCCAATCTATTTTCCACCTTTCTTTTTTTGCGGTCACAATGTAGTGTAGAGGACGTAACCAATACTTGGTGGGAATTTGGTGTATATTGTAAGAGACATCTACAGTAAGGAACAGATTTCCTTGCCCATGCACAGCCTCAGCAGATATGCTAAAGGTAATAAGAGGCCTGTGCCCCTTATTAAGTTTGTCACATTTTACTACAATTTATTGCAGCTAAAGACTAGCACAAGAACTGTTAGTTTACCCATTTCCTCTATGGCTGCGTCCCCACGGCAGTGGACAATTACCGGTCGGTTTACCTAGCCGGGATTTGTCCTGTTTTGTGGCCGTCCCCACGGCCGCGGGGAGGGAGGGGTGTGGGGGGATGGGGGGGGCGGACGACGACACGGCTTTTCTCCGTGATGAGCGGAGAAGAGCCCTCCCATTGAGGTGTACATATTCCGTCCGGAAACCAGACAAAAGAATGAACATGCTCAATGTTTCTTGAGCGGCCCGCGGGCGGAAAAACCGCTGGGCGGAAAACCCGTGGGGACTGCTGCACAGGTTTTCCATAAAGCACAATTGTGCTCATTTTCGGCCGGTTTTTCAGGCGGTCTGCAAAACCGCAAACCGGCCGAAAACCCGTGCAGTGGGGACATGCCCTAAGGGTACGTCCACACAATGAGAAAAGATGTACTCGTCAGATTCTGAATTTATCATCTTTTCACCATCCCACCTGATCTACCAATCCCTGTCAATGGCTCTACACTTTTACCAATCCTGCAAGTTTGCTGCCTTGGGATAACTCTTAATTACTCCCTCTCCTTCAAATCACACATCCAAGCCCTAACCACTGCCTGCCGCCTCCAGCTGAAAAAGATCTCTCGTATCCGCTTATTCCTTAACTTCGACCACAAAAATGCTGGTCCATGCCCTTGTCATCTCTCATCTAGACTACTGCAACATCCTTTTTTTGTGGCCTCTTGTCTAGAACACTTGCTCACATTCAATCCAATCTAAACTCCGCTGCCAGTCCGATCTCCCTCTCTCCTCGCTTCTGCTGTCAGTCCCATAACTGGCTACGCATTGTCCAATAAATTAAATTTAAGTTACTAACCATGACCTACAAGGTTCATAACCTTTCCCCTCCCCTCTGCCTTAATCTCCAGATACCTCTCCTTGTTCAATATCTGCTCCTCACAGGACCCTCTTCATCGCTCTCCTCGTCAGCTCCTCACATAACCATCTACAAAATTTCTCCTGTGCTTCCCCCACACTCTGGAACTCATTACCCCAACACAAACTGTCCTCCGCTTTCGCTAGTCTCAAAAGCCAACTGAAAACCCATCTCTTCAGGATTGTCTATAACCAACATTAACCCCACTGCACTTCCACCACCTCACAAACATGTCTGCCCCTCACCTTCCGTCTCTCTCCTCCTCCCTTGTAGATTGTAAAACCTCGCGTGCAGAGTCCTCTCTCCGTCCATACCAGTTGTTAGTCATTTATTGTCGTCAATGGACCTTGTTTGACATTTATTACGTATGTAAACCCCCCGCCTCCCCTCGAATGAACAGCGTCCTGGGGTTAATGGCGCTTTAAAATAAAAATAATTCTACCATGAAAACTGCATAGTCCAACACTGTTTTCAACAAGTATTTAAAGAGAACCTGTCACATAGATGATGCCCCTCTTGCTGAGGACAGCACAAGCTAGTGTCAGACCTGCTGTTTCCAGCGCTGTGTCCCTTATTCTGTAAGATGCTGTAGTTTTAGAGCATTTACCCCTCAAAGCTTATTCATTAGTAGGTGTTTGCCCCATCCACCAAAGGCTAGCCCCGCCCACTGGCAGTTATTCACGTTTCTCCCTATTCAAAGTAATAGGTGTATCAATTGAGGTGGGTGGTGCTAGCCTCAGGTGGGCGGGGTTTGAAAAAACTGACTCTCAGAATTACTTTTCTGGCTGAAAACTGCAGATTTGAGCATTACATACACGAAAACTACAGCATCTTACAGAATAAGGGACAATTGAGGTCAATGGGGATAGTTTTACTTTCCGTTTTAGAGGAGTACTTCAAGTCAGAATCCACAAGGATTTCAACTTAAAAATACTCGTCGTGTGGACGAGCCCTTAATGTGCATAAGAATTAGGGTATGTTCACACGGCTTAATTGCGGCGCACATTTCACAGCGTATTTGCGCTCTAATACTCGCAAAATGTACGCCGCAATTATGGTAATTCATAGCTCTCATACAGAACTATGAATTATGCCTCGTCTCCAGTGGCATACAATAAGATCGTACTGTACGCCGGGGTAGAGAAGTGATATGTCATGCTTCAGAAGTATGCGCTGATCAGCGCGTGCTTCCAAAACACACGGCGTGTTGTGGCAAGTACAGTACGCAGTGTGAACATACCCTTATAATTAATTCCAACTACCAAACATAAAAGATGAGGCTTGAAATTTCCATTTTAATGTTACTGGACAATAATCTTACTCATCAATTCACGCACGAAAAACTTTAGGGATCTCTACCTATGTACACGCACAGACAAAACAATATATTTTACAAGGGTGCCACCAACAACAAAAAGAAAAAAGGAAAGTTATAAAACATTATTTAGATCACTGTTTAAAGGTGCATACATCTGTCATCAAGTGAGAAATACAGCAGATCCAAGACATGCCATAATAAAAAAGGGGGGGGGGGGGACAGTAATATCCAGGTATTTGCATCATGCAGCAAGAGAACAAACTGGAAGGATTTGTCAAAGAAACAGACCAATTCTTCTAATCCTCAAGATGCAACTAGGCTGGAAAATAAACACACTTGTCCTATAAGCAAGATATGGTTCACAAGTACAAGCGGTCTCCTATTACATATGGAGGACGCTATTATTGTAGAAACATTAGCTATTGAGTACACCTGCAACTTACTGTACAGATTGTACTTTCACGGTTTATGTGGAGCCCAAATTTTATTACAGAGCAGTTTGCTTCATAGACATCTGGGTTTTTTAAAGCAATACCACCATAGCCCCTCTAAAAATCAGCAGGCATTTTTATGGCACCCACCACAGAGAAACCCAGAGAAGCTAAAATTAAAGGAGCAGTGCAAGTTAAAAGTGACAGTAAATGCCAGAAATGCTCTGCGCAAGACACATGTATCTGGGGTTTAAAGAAAGATCCACTGAAACTGGTAACATAATTTAGTAGGGACTTAATACAATAAAAACCTGCAATGCTGCTTTAAGTGGCTTTGACTGCAGTTAGGATAAAAACCATGCAGACACAGCATTATATAGCTGCTGCAGAAACTTACCTGGTTGTTTGCAGCAGCCATGTGAGCTTGAGCGGCTTGCTGTTGAGCTGCCTGTTGCTGCACCTGCTGGGCAGCTTGTTGTGCTGCCTGCTGTACCTGTTGAGCTTGCTGCTGGGCCTGCTGTTGTGCCTGCACTTGCTGCTGAGCTTGATGCTGTGCTTGCACTTGCGCCCGAATCTGCTAAACGTAGAAAATAAAATTTGTTGCAAGCAAGCTCCTTACAAAAGTGTGCAGAGAACAGATCCATATGCAGATAAATACCTGGATTATCTTGAGCTGTTGCTGCTGCTGTTGCTGCTGCGGTGTGAGTGTTACAGACATAACCTGTGAAGGTATCTGTCCTGGCAGAGCCTGACCTGGTTGTATCAGAGACTGGGTCTGGGGCTGCGTGGAAAGCAGCTGCTGCTGACTTTGTGCCACTTGCTGCTGCTGCAACTGAAGCTGCATCACCTGTTGTGGCTGCTGTTGCTGTATTTGCTGCTGCTGCAAAGGCTGTTGTTGCATGACCTGTTGCTGCTGCTGCTGTTGCTGCTGCTGCTGTTGTATTCGGTGAATATGGGCTGCCATTTGTTGAGTCATTTGCTGTTGCTGTAATTGCTGTAAGGTAAAAAAAAGGAACATCAACAGCTAAAGGCAAAGTACAAAAAAAAAAAGCAGACAAACAGAATATCATCGATGAAAAACAAACTGAAAGAATGTTTTTATCCAGTTCTTGTTTATTAATTTATGGAGAATAGTCACAAATGGCTATACATATATAGTAAGTCCTTGCAGGAAGGGTCCTCTCTCCCTCCATACCAGTTATTAATAACTTAGTTTTGTGATTGTACCTTGTTTAGATCTATGTTTTGTATGCAATTCCCCTCGAATGTATAGCGCCCAGGAATTAACGGCACTTGCCTGGGGCGTGGTATGCAGCCTGGCAAGGTGGCTGTGTGATTGAGGAGCTTCTGAGCATCACTGCATTCTTTGAGGGGCAATCCAATTTAATCTTGGCGCCAGCCAGAAGGAAACATAGCTCAGGTAACAAGGGATCCCGGAGGGTTAGGCAGAAACCCCAAGGACCACTATTTAAGTACCTCTCTTCACCTCCCTGACAATCTGTGGCCTGTAATTTCTGCAGCGCCTCGCACCACAAGGTCAGTGGTATCTCCTCGCCATGATCTCAGGAGCTCTGTGAGGCCTCATGGAGCACCAGAGAGGACCCTGCCCCTCTCTCACCCGTGCAGAGATCTTTTCAGTAGCTCACAGGACCGGAGTCTGCAGACAACAAGCTCCTGCTAATTTTTTGTGTGACATTAGAAGGTCCGCCATATATTTCGGAGCAACTGGAACTAGACTTAACTCTTCGCAACAGCAACCAGAGGCTCTTCTAGACCCGCCACCAGGATGAAGTGCTCCTTACCTGCAGGCTGCAGATAAGTAAGGCCGGAGATCTTGGTGGATAATACAGCGGGTCCAGTACCCTCTCTACATACACAGCTCTCGGAGGCTGCACTGGGGTCTCCTCTGCCTCTACAGAAATACACCCAGTTATCAGACAGAGTCATGACCAAACCTGCCATTATGTCATTGACATGAACAGACCAAACTACTGAGACACACCAATAGGCATTTGGAGGATTTTGATAATAGAGGCAGGCGTACTAATATATGGGTCAGGGGCCTCTCGGAGGTAGCTGGAGACGAAAATGTCCATCAAACACTAGAAGATATCTTCAATGATTTGTTGGAAGAGCCCTTATTTCACAAAATTAAGCTGGACCGTGCACATCGGGCCCTTAAGCCGAAGGGTCCTCCCCCGTCCTAAGGACATTATCTGTCGCGTCCATGACTTGCAGTTAAAAGAAAGAATTATGGCCAAAGCCAGATGTCAACGCACAGTGGAGCATCAGGGAGCCACTCTACAATCAGTCCCAGACCTCTCCTGGATAACGCTTCAAAAACGCAGATATCTGAAGCCTCTGTTGGATACCTTGAAAGAATGCAACATTTCATATCGATGGGGATTCCCGTTTGCCCTTTTAGTGTCTAAAAATGGATGCTCTGCAGTGTTTAGGGAATTTGATGATCTACTGGGATTCTGCTCTACTCTGGACATTCCACTGCCAGACTTAACCGACTGAGATCAGAGTGGCAACAAGCTCAGTCCAAGCGAAAACGACGTTCCTCTCAGGGTCCCTCGACTCCCAACGTCCGTCATCCTTCTTCCACTGGGACCTGCTTTTTCAGGTCGAAGGCAGGGTATTGTATTTTAATGGGGTTCTGACCCTGCTCTATTCCCACGTGGGACTAAATTGCAGGAGATTTTCTGGGTTTTTTTTTGCATTTGGATATTCTCTTTTTTACCTCAAAACCCTGCGTTATCGAAGGCTGTGCTGCTTATACATTTCTCGATTTGCTATATGTTATGTTACTGATGCAATAATCTCTTGCTCCCCGATATTTTTCTTAGAGGATTCCTTCCCCCCGTCCCCTTACATATTAGTTCTGTTGTAGGAGCGAAGAGCTGACTAGCATCCATTTCCTAGATGACTTAGTTTTTCATTCCCAGCTTTTTGCTCTGGATAAGCGAAGTGGTGATTGCTCCCGAGCTGGTTTCGGCTTTGTTCTTGTTGTTTTGGTAGCACATTATCGCCCCCTTGAGGTTATAATTGGTATTCCCTGAGGACCATAATTTTGGTGAATACAGTAGCTTTTTAAATTTACTGGAGTTTTGACTTGTACCTCTCCAGAGCGGTTCTCGCTCGCTCTGGCATTTCTTAAATGCAATTTTTTTTTTTCATCTAGTTCTATTTCTTCTTGTCTTGTCTCTCCCTTACCCTTTTGCCTTCCTAGATTTTTCTTTAGGGTGCATTCCCACTGCACAGGACAAATACCGGTCGGTTTTCTCCCTGATGAGTGGAGAAAAGCCCTCCCCCTTCACATTGAGAAGCACATATTCCGTCCGAAAACTGGACGGAAGATTGTGCTTACACAATGTTATGCGGCCGGACCCCAAAACCGCCCGATGGAAAACTCGTGCAGTGGGGACTGCTGCACAGGTTTTCCATAGAGCACAATTGTGCTCATTTTTGGCCGGTTTTTCAGGCGGTCTGAAAAACCACAAACCGGCTGAAAAACCGGCCGTGGGGACAAGCCCGAAGGATTCACATTTATCTCCTCATCAAGGTCAGTAGGCAATATCAAATTTTTTGGTGTGCAATCCATTGACTTTGCTTACTATCCCACTCGGCGTGCTAATAATAAGACACGCTCTTGAAATGTTAAAGGTTTAAACTTGAACAGTAAGAGGAAACTCCTACTCAATAATTGATCTTGGGGGTACCTTATATTGGGCAACTAGCCTTTCTTAAACTTCTACCTCAGACTATCGCGATTATCTTCTTCATCCATTATTCTGGGAGGTGCTATTAATCTCGTCTTCTCTGAGGTCTATGATAAATTACAACTGCACCAAACCAACATAACAATCCTCAGGGCCAGTGTGGTCTCTCTAGGGATTTCTGACAGCGAATTCGCCAGTTTATCTTGTTTGATGTATGGCGAATAGCTCACCTGTCTGATAGGGTTTAGTCTTTCTTCTCGTTCCAAATCAATCACATTCCAGAATAGACTTTTTTGGAAATATTGTAGCTCTTAGAATGATGGCTACTGCGGACATTGGACTCTATACAAAACAGGCATTTGATATCTTGGATGATATAAAAACATATCGTAGGCTAAAATCCAATCCTACTAAACAGTTCCAGAAAAATTTGGAAAAACTATTGGAGGAAGGTGTGAGCTTGGGGGCCATAACTGAGAAACAAAGAAAAGTATTTATATGTAAAAGATCCGGTCATTCCCATTTTTTATGGTGCCCCCAAAATCCACAAAGACAAATTCCCAACAGGTTTGAGACCTATCATTGCAGGTAACAACTCACTTAATGAAATACTTAGTGTATGGCTTAATAAGTACCTACAACCCATTGTTTGCAAAATACCGGGATATCTAAAAGATACCAAGGAAGTGTTACAAATTTTGTCTAAAAAAGAGTGGAATGCTGGCCTTACCTGGGTAAGCTGTGACGTCACTAGCTTGTATTCCAGCATTCCACATGATCTTGTGGTCATTGCTGTTTCTTTCTTCCTCACACGATATAGTACCTATGACATGGGTCTCCAGGAATTCATACTCATGACCATAGAACACTTACTAAAGAGTACTTATGTCAAATTCTTGGACACATTTTATTTACAACTTATAGGTGCGCCTATGGGAGCACGTCTTCCCCGGCGCTAGCTAACCTAATGATGGCATGGTGGGAACACCATGTCATCTTTAGTGAGCATAATCCCTATGCTAGCTGCATCAATTGGTATGGGCGCTACATCGATGACCTCCTTATCATTTGGGGTCACGATGTAGTGCTCATACAATCGTTTTTTGATTATATTAATCAAAATGATTGTAACTTACACTTCACAGGAAATTGGAGCAAGGAAGGCATTCCTTTTCTAGACATTTATCTAACAGGTGATCTAGTTACAGGTAAAGTGGTTACTACCCTTTATAGCAAACCGGGGACTGGAAATTCTATCCTCAAGGCCACCAGTTGTCATGCACCCAATACCATCGCTGCCATACCATATGGCGAGTATGTAAGAATTAAAAGAATCTGTACTTTACAGGAAGATTATGAACAGTGTGAAAAAATAGTGGATACTAGATTAAAAATTCGGGGATATTCACAGAATCTCCTAAGAAAATCCAAAGAAAAAAATAAAAAAACTCAACACCAGTTACTACAGAATAAACAGAATAACGAGGTAATGAAAAAACATAATGGTAACCTTACATTTACCACTAAATATAGTAATTTTAAGGAGATCAAATAATTTTTTTTGTGCAATATTAACATATTGCGACAAGACCCTGTCCTTAGCAAAATCATTGACCAAGGGGTACATTGTGTTCCAAAGAGGAATAAAACTATTGGTAATATTTCACCAAGTACTTTATGTGAGAAAAAAACGGGAAAAACATGGTTGGCCCAAAAAGGCTTTTTCCAATGCGGAGGCCCACGATGCAATATATGCAAGTGGTGCAAAAAAACAAAAAACTTTTGTGATGCACATGATGTCAACAGTTACCCCATAAAAAAAGTTTTCTCAACTGTAATAGTCACCATGTGGTTTACGTAATTGAGTGTGCCATTTGCAATAAAAAATATGTTGGAAGCACAAAGCGAAAATTTAAAGTCAGAATAGCTGAACATTTTAGCAATATAAAAAATGCCCAGACACAGGTTTCAGGTGCGGCCAGGCACTTTATAGAAAAACATAAAGGAGAAATGAATGGGTTAACATGCTATGCCATTGAAATTGTGGACTCCCCCTACAGAGGTAGGGACTGGCTCAAGAGGTTGAGGCTACGAGAGGCATACTGGATCTTAAATTTGGATACTAGATTCCCGGTGGGTCTAAACTATAGAACCGATTTAACTTATATTTATTAGTGTCACTATTACTTTCCATGTAAAGGTTAATCTTACTCACCATGGCCGGTCTGCCTCTGGTTTGGCCTCTCCCTCAAAGCATCCCGTCATGATTGGTTACGTCATGAAAGGCTGCACTGTGATTGGTTTTAATGTTTTATTTAAGTGAAGCATTAGTAGCAGATACCAGACTGTGAACAAGAGCTGTAATAGCTCGAAACGCGTCAGTTATTTACAGGCTGCCTTGTATGCTCTGCGTGCTGTTTTAACTATTTTCTACAATAAAGCTGCTCGATATTCTACACGGAAGCACTTGGTGATGTTTGCGACTACTTCCTTGCCGGGAGTTCAGTGTGCACACCTGTCTTTTCCTCTGATTACTTGCCGCCCAGCCAGCGGAGCTTCCTGAGAGATCCATACGAGCACTTGTGCATACGGCTTCTACTTGAATATACAAGAGTGGTGAGTGACCTAGATTTTTTGTTCTATGGACATTGCTTTTTGCTACTGCGGATGTGGGTTCAATAACGTGGTCTGACCAACGCCCCAATCAGCCTAACGCTAAATTTGCAAATATTTCAATGAGGAGATGCCACTGGAGACTTAACGAATCTCTGCTCAACACAGGGAGAAGTTACGGCAGCACATCAGAGAATTCTTTGAGGCCAATACGGGCTCAGTAGAGTCGCACTCTTTGGAACATAAGCTCCAAAAAAATTGGGAATCTCGCAAGAGAACAGAGAGTGACTTTTAATCACTATACTTACTATTTTGCCATAGGCAAACAAACTATCAGTTCTCTATCTGTAAAAGACTAAAACGTAACTTTTATTATGTATAACTCAACCTCTATACACACTATTAACCATAGAGCCTGCAGCTTTATTAAAATGAATATGAACATTACATGTAAAAGAAGTGGTGTATGGAAATAGTCTGAGACAATAGTGTACATTACAATGGAACATGTATTTAATAAGGCTTGCAGCTTCATTAAAATGAATATGTATATTAGATATAGAGGAGAAGTGCTTTATGGGAAGATAATATGACAAAAGTGTACAGTACAATGGAATTTATATTCCCAATGAATATGCATATTAGACATTGAAGAGAAGGGGCTTATGGGAGTTGATAAAGCCGGTAGTGTGCTGTGGAATGTAACACCTATTCTGCTTAGTCCGTTCTAGGTGAGCCACGCAGTTGCAATAATATGAGAGAAATGAGATGGAAGCCTATCACAGTCAGGGCTGAGGTGTCTGTTGGTGCAGTGCATTGGCGCAGGCAGTACGGTAAGATGGGGCGCAAGCCCGTTATGGAGATGGAGAAATTTGTCTGAGGATTGTTTGTTTATGGGAGCATGGTGGCAGCTTTAGCAGCACATATTATGAGTAAGCGTGCAGGAGAGCGGAAGGGGGAGTGGGTTTTATGTGGATTCTCTGATGGCTAAATGGTGAGCACCTGAATAGGGGGTGTACCTAACATGATATAAAAGGAAGTGAGCTTAGACCACATGTGATTGGACCTCTAACCCCTGATGAAGCCAGGTTACCTGGCGAAACATGTCGGGGAGGTCAGATATGACGTTTTAAATTGTGATTTCTCACCTCAGTCTACAAGTGTCACCTGCTGCAGGGGTGTCACAAGGGGGCCTTATTTGTTTTGTGTCCGTGAGATTAGGGACGACTCCCCAAGTAGGAGGCTTGGGATCCCTTACTGGAGCTAGTAATTTGCTGTATATATATGGCTTTCCTGTTAATAGGTGGTGCTCCACCAGACTTGATAATAGAAAAGGAGCTACTCCTTCTTTCAGAAGCAAAAAGGATTAAATGATGAGGTTAGAAGTCAGGTTTTTAAATAGTGTGTATAGAGGTTAAGAGTTAAACATAATAAAAGTTACATTTTAGTGTTTTACAGATAGAGAACTGATAGAGTTTAAGTTTGCCTATGGCAAAATAGTAAATATAGCCCTCTTTGGAAAGCCCATAAAGCGGTCATATGAGGAAAGTGTATAGCAATCGGCTCCCGCCTGAAAAAAAAAAGAATTCCAAAAGCCGTAACTACCTTTCACAAATTAAATTGCTGGAAACTAAGTTAGAATCAAACCCATGTAGAAGTACTTTGCGGCAAGTCTTGAACTAGAGAGCAAAACTTCAAGACCTCACTAAGAGGTTATTGTTTTTTTCAAGACAAATACTACGAAAGTGTTAATAAACCTCATACCTTATTATCTAAGATGCTTCGAGATGAGACGGTTACTGCAGCGCCTCACTCCCTCAAGAACAGCTCAGGAATCCCTATCTTTGACCCACATACAATTGCAGATCTTCTTCACTCTTATTTTTCTAAATTATATAACCTACCTAATGTGTTGCCGCCTGACCCTTTGGAAAGGGAGGCCCAGCTACAGGACTTCCTAGTATCTTGCAAACTGTTGACTCTTAGGGCCACATGTATGAAACGGTTTAGGTCTAAAACTCACTCTTTTGTCCATAGTAACCTATGGGCAAAAAAGTTAGTTTTAGACCTAAACAGGTATGTCATACATGTGGCCCTTAGTGCTGAGGAGGAGGCCACCTTGAATCTCACGATCACAAAGGATGAGATTAGAAGTACGCTGAAAAGTCTCCCATCGGTGAAATCTCCAGGCCCAGATGGTCTCCCATATTTCTATTATCAAACATTTCAGTCCCAATTACTTCCTTGTCTTTTAAAGGTCTTTAATTCTTTCTTGCTGGGTTCTACCACTCCGCAAACCATGCTTCATTCATTTATTACATTGATACCCAAACCAGATAAGGATCCCCTGGAGTGTGCCAGCTATAGACCTATAGCCCTTTTAAACGTGGATCTCAAACTTTTTACAAAAATATTGGCAGATAGACTCTCATACCTTCTACCACAGTTAGTGAATAAGGATCAAGTGGGTTCTGTCCCATGCAGACAAGGAGGGGATAATACCAGGAGGGCGATCGACCTGATTGACGTTGTGAATGAAGGGGAGACTCTATGCTCATGCTTAGTTTGGACGCCAAAATGGCTTTTGATCGCCTTAACTGGTCTTTTAGGTTTTAAACATTAAAAGCATTTGGATACTATGGTTCCTTCGTTAGCGCACTCCAGGGTCTCTACTCTCGACTCGCACGAAACCTCACCGTTCATTCAAATCACAAATGGTACTAGGCAGGGTTGCCCCCTCTCTCCATTGCTATTCCCCCTATGTATATAGCCCTTAGCAGCTGCAATTAGATTGCATGGTGCTACTAAGGGTGTCGTCCTAAAGGACACCGAAGTTAAGATTTCTTTATATGCAGACGATGTCTTGCGCACATTGACCTATAGTTTATCTCCCAAACCTGCATGTGCTCCTATCTCGATTCGGGGTACTATCTGGTTATAAGATTAACACCTCTAAACAGAGGCCCTGCCAATTAATATTTCTGTTAACCACATATCCCACTTAAAGTCAAATTTCAATTATCGCTAGCAGACCGACTGTCTAAAGCAGGGGTTCCAAAACTCCAGTCCTCACGCCCCACCAACAGGTCATATTTTCAGGATATCCCACAGAATGCACTGACAATAATTATATCACCTGTGCAGCATAATTATACCACCTGTGCAATGCTAAGGAAAGCCAGAAAACATGACCTGTTGGTGGGGCGTGAGGACTGGAGCTTGGGAACCCCTGGTCTAAAGTAATTAGGGGTTTACCCGATTCCGCTTTATACCTCTTTTTAAGCACAGCTTCCCTAAACTACTGGATAAGTGGAACAAGCCTGTCCCATCTTTATTTGGCCGTATTGCGGCAATTAAAATGTCCATCCTCCCAACATCGATGCATCTATTTGAGACGTTACCCTTTGAAATTCCTTAGATCTTTGGAATCAGATATCATTGGTTTTATTTGGGGTAGTAGAAGGGATAGGATTTCTAGGGCCCACCACTTCCCATAGGTTTGATGTCTCACTTGCTTATGGGTGGACGAGCTGACGAGAGGCTGAGACCGTGGTGTGACCGTAAATTAGTCTGCTTTGCGGATTTGAACATACTGAAAATAAAGCAGTTTGTAGATTTGTGATCTGCTCGTGATCTTCCTTCTTCTGCCACTTATTCTAATTTAAAGATTAGTTGTTATGGGGGACATGTATGAAAACTGTCTTGGTCTAAGACTTTTCTTGTTCCTCATAGTAACCAGAGATCCCCTTCCATTTCATATAGTGCTCTGAAGAAAGGGGCGCTCTGATTGGTTGCTACGGGCAACAAAAAGTTTTAGACCTAGACAATTTTCATACATGTGGCCCTATAGGTTTTCGATATTAATCTGACAGTTTCACTACCTACTGCCTTCGAGAAAATTTGCCGTGCAGGCCATGCTTCTAAAGGTTTGAGATCATCAATATATAAGCTGCTGATCACTCCGACAGACTCCCCAATGGTTCACGCCTACATGACTAAATGGGAGGAGTACTTGGAATCCCCCATCTCCAGAGAAACATGGAAACTAATTTGGAAGCAGACTGCCCACTCTTCTATGTCAGTTCAGAATAAGGAGAACCAATACAAAATACATGGGGGCGTAAGTTGTGTACACTCATTTCATACATATTGACAGCGGCCAAATGCTTGATTGCTAAATTTTGGAAACAAACCTCTATTCCAACTAAACTAGATCTATGCTCTCGCATTAAAGAGGTCAGACGTATGGCGTACCTTACCACTATGTCTCATAATAAAATGGACCCCATTAACATCACTTGGAAGCTGTGGGATACCTATAGCATCACTCATGATCCATAATTTAGTGTTGGACGGTATAGTGAATTAAAAAACCTTGGATTGGTTAAGGGAATTTGGGATATTGACAGTCCTATGACGCCTGGGAGTCTTCTTTTCCATTACATAGTTAAAAAGTCTAAGTCGGAGGGCACTGACTTTGGTGACAGATAAAGGGCTTCATGTGATGCTCTTAGCAGTGAAATCTTGCGTTTTAAGGCATTGGATCAAGCAATCGGTCCCGGACGAGACGGAGATGATTGAGTGTCAGAGATATGTTTTTTATAGAAAAACTAGATACGGAAAAGGATAAAGTTAAGTGTTCCAAAACATTTTTCAAGAAATGGAAACCTTATATTTCCAGTACCTTTAACACAGCAGAAATTAAGAAAGTGATGGACCCCTTGAAATATATGGAGTATTATTTAAAGGAAAAACAGAAAGGTATTTTGGGAAATTTAGATATTGATGCTTAGGGGATAAAGGAGTATTGGTTGGGGGGAGGGGTCCTGATTAAGGTAACATGTTACATTGTTTTAAGATTAAGCATAATGTATAATCTGTAAGTCATTACTGCAAATGATTGTGTGCAGAATTTGTAATGGTGCTTCTGTGTAATAAAATTCTTTTAAAAATTTTTTTTTAAAAAACCCTTGGTTTAGAACTCCTTCTCCCCTTCTGTGTCCTGTCGAATGTCTCCCCTTGTCCTTTATTTGTAGGACCACCTGTGGACCTTCCAATTATTGGAATATCCCACTGTGTATGCCAAATCTGAGTTAATACGCAACTAATAATGCCCTAGGTACACTAATGTCTTTTTGGGTTTTCAAGCTCGATACTGTGATTCTTTGCCTTTATCTTGACTTCTGTCTGTAATTTTTACTTACTGTTCATACCAGTCCATCTGATTTGCTGATGGAATTTGCTGTATGTAAAGGTTTTGATAACTTTGAAAAATGTTAATAAAAGTCTACAGTTAAAAAATAATACAACTGTGCACTTTAACACCATAAAATTATAGGGGCCTAACTGTAGACATAGCAAAAACATACATGATCCAGCAATCCAACAAAAAAAATTTTAAAACTTGAACTTACTGAAAAGAGCTTATTAAAGCATTGCATTGTGGGCCAAGCAGGTAACTGCATTTCGAACAACTAACAAGTTCTTATTGATAAGGTGCTATGACTAAGTCCCTAAGACCAAGAACACATTTGGAGTTTAAAACGCACTGCCTGTCCCACTATGCAGTGTTTTTATATGGTCTCTTCATTAAAATCAAGTTTTTAATTTTTAGATTGCATTACTGGATCATGGACATTTTTGCTATGTGCTGTTGCACCGACTTGAGAGTGGATTCTGTGCAGCAATATCGTTGATTCTGGTTGGTGACCTATTATTTATATACACTATCTGAACCGTACATAAGATATTAGATGTATAACACCATCCATGCAGTTATGACTTTTTTTGTAAACTTACCTGCTGCTGATTTTGCTGTTGCTGAATCTGTAGCTTCAACATATGCTGTTGCTGCTGCTGGGCTGCCACTTGCAGCTGCTGTGCCTGCTGCTGCTGTTGTGCCTGCTGTTGCTGCTGCGCTGCCGCCACTGCCATCTGAAACTGCTGCTGCTGTTGCGGCTGCATAACATTCTGCTGAGTGACTTGGAATTGCTGTTGCTGTTGATGCTGTTGCTGCTGCTGCTGGAGGGCAGCTACTTGCTGCTGCTGAAACTGTTGTTGTTGTTGCTGGGCCATTTGCTGGAGCTGCAGCTGAGCTAAAAAGCAAGAACACAGGGACAGAATCCAATATGAATATTCTACTCCAGAATAGATCTATAAAAGTTCTCACAACAGATTTGCTGCATTTCTGCTGCTGTGTTCAATTACATCATAGTTCAGAGCAGAAGTTTGGTTTTCCAGAATAACACTATAGAAAGCTTTCCAATAACAGTATTTGTAACAGAAAGATAGCACCTGCTCACAAGCAATTTGTATTGCGGTTTATACAGCATGAAAGTGGCAAGGCATTGTTCACCTATTCCAGTAGGTGCCCTAAACCTAAGGCTGTACTCAGACTAGTCAAGTGGTACCTTGAAAATAAACATTTACAGGCATCCATGCACCACTACCCATGTATTCCTTAAAGGGGTTTTGCCCCGATGTAATGTTGACATGGGATCCTCCCAAATGGGTATTTAATCACTTTTCTAAATATATTGATAAAAATGAAGCCTTTGAGAGACACATTGCCCCAATCCCCCTTATTTCCTAAAGTTTTCATTAAACACGCCCAGGACAAAGACAGGAGCTATTGGCGGCGTTTAAGTTTTTGCATTTTCTTATCTATGACGGGAACATAAAGGGGCTTCAAGGGGCTGGGAGAAAGTGCAGGTAAAGGCTGTGTTTTTTGTAAGAGAATCCACGCTGTAAGTAATTATTTGAGCAAACTTTTCAGACGCCCCCTTTCTTCCTCCTCCTGCTCACCCCACCCCCTTTTTGCCCTGTGACTCAGCATGCTATTTTATCTTCTCTCCGACAAAAAGAGGTAAGGAACCCCCCTTTAAAAATTTAAGACAAATGAACATACATATACCACATTCACATATTTAGATGTGTGCTTATGAATTGTAGCTTTTGCTCTACAAAAAGGTCCCTATTTAGACCCAACTTAACATGCGTTGGGTTTTCGAAAGTTAACTTACCTTTCAAGGTAACCCAATATCACACAATGTTAAAGGGAACCCAAAAACAAAAGTGAAAGTACTGCGAACCCCACCCCAAAAACCATAATTAAAAGGGTTGTCCATCCAGTTTCATAGAGCAAAGCACGTTATTTCATTCAGCACCCCTGTCAAGCGGTCTGTAATTACAAATGACTCGGGGTTTTTCAACTTCTTCTATTAGAAAACAACCCCTTTCCTGAGGTCCAGAAAGCTTGAGAGCTACAGTAAACAGTAGTAATTAGGTTATGTTCACACGGCGTGTTGGATCTGTTTTTGGATCCGTTTTTTTCATTACATTTCCATGCGTTTTTGGATGCATTCTTCAGATCCGTTTTTCAATGTGTTTTCTTTCAAACACGACCTTAAATTTTTAAACCAATTTGTTTTTTTGGGTGCGAAAAGCGCAACAAAAACGTACCCCAAAAATATGTTGCCTTTTTTTGGGTCCCTTTTACAGGCCCAAAACGCACTCATTATTTCCTATGGGGATTTTAATTTTTGGAAAAAAGCAAGTAGAATTGACATGACACTTATTAAAACGGACCGAAAAAAAAGCATCGAAAAAACCAAGTAAACCGCACGGCAACACTTCTGAACAGCGATTTGTGTTTTACATTGAAACTAATGTAAATCACACTGCACATTGTTAGATGCGTTTTTTGGATCCGTAAAGCGGATCTGAAAAACGCCATGTGAACATATCCTTAGTGTCTTTTGTCTTAAAGATCATATGACACAATCTCCCCAGGCTCCCGGGCATCCGGGGCCTCACCTGTCTGCTTATCGGGAAAAAAAATGGGGGGGGAGGGTATCCGCGGGGGTAACAACACGGGTCGGAAGAAACCCGAAGCCCTCAAAAGGTGATAAAATCTTTTATAGCCCTCACAACAAAAAAAGTGAACAAAGCAATATATGGAAAACTTCTTCATTTAATGTTCCCTACATGTTGAAAACTAATCTTTGTAGCGAGACAATCCCTTTAAGTTTCAGTTTTCTTTTCACACTTTAAGCGGGTTAAGTTCTAAATCAAAGTGGGTGGGTTAACAGAACTTAAAGGGTTGCTCATCTAAAATTTCAAGGATCTGAAAAAAATAATGCTCTTGGCTCTGCACTTCCTGGTAAAGCTGTCTGAAATTAAAACATACACTCTGTGTATTCGATTTCCCCTGTTTTTTAATGTTTATTAGTCAGATTAGAAAAATTTACCTTCCTGGGTCCAGAGAAGAGGTTTTCATGTAAACGTAGATAATTAGTTTTTTTTTGAAAGATCAATAAAAAAACAAGCTCTCACAATTCTGTCTGAGCGACCTTGTGAGTCCCGTCCCTGCTATCACATGAACAAACAACAGGGGGTGGGGGGGGGGGAGTACCAGGTCATCACTTGGGAAACTGAAAGCCCACAGAAGGTATAAAAACACTTTTTCTCCTTAAAAAAAAAAAAAAAAAAAAAAAAATTTTTTGGAAAACATCTTTTATTTAGTGTTCCCTACATTTTGAAAGCTAATCTTTGTAGTGAGACAACCCCTTTAAAGTGGTGTTCCAACTGTTTAAAATGCTCGTTTGTCAGGGCATGAAGAACATAGGAAAGAAACAAACTTGCCTCTTGGATGCTGCAGTTTTTAACTCTATGACAGAGTACCATTTTTCAAAACGGACATGTCACTTTGTGAGGAAATAACTTTTTAATGCTTTTTTTTCACCTATCCATGTGATTAAGAGACTGTTTTCTTGTGACACATTGTGCTTTAAATTAGTAATACAATTTTGTTTGTGAAAAATAATAAAAAGTCGCGAAAATGTGGAAAAATCTGCCATTTTCAAAGTTATAACATTTTTGCGTGTAAGACAGGTACACCACACAAAATAGTTTATACCTAGCATCTACCATATATCTACTGTAGGTTCGCATGATTTTTTGATTTTTTTTTTACATTAGTGGGCTTACAAACTTTCAAGAAAATGTGCAAAACAGATTTTTTTTTTTTTTTTTTTTTAGGAACCAGTCCAGTTCTGTTGTGGATTTGAGAGGCCTGTATGTTAGACACCCCCATAAAGGACTGTCTTATCTGCACCCCTTAAAGTATTCAAAACAGGATTTAGGAAGCTTGTTAACCCTCGAAGTGTTTCACAGGGATAATGCAAAGTGGGGTAATTTTTAAAAACGTCACTTTTTTGCAGATTTTCAGTTTTAATCTATTATTCACCGGAACACAGTAGATGTGACCAAGGAAATGCAACTCGGTACTGATTCTCCAGATTCTGCTGTTTTCTTTAAGCGGCATAATAGGTTTGTGAAGACTCTAAAGTGTTACAAACTTAACACCCCTAAAAGTCCTTATTTAGCAAACTACAAGGAATTTTATACTTAAGGAATATGTTCATGGGTGGAGGGAGTATATTGGCCCCACAGGTGTTTCACAGATTCTTTTTAGCCTCTGCTTGTGAAAATTACAATTTTGTTCTTCAAATAACATATGTAGTTTTAGCTGAAAATGTTTCACTTCCACAACAGCACCCAAAATGCGTTATGCAATTTCTTCCAAGTTCGGCAATACCCAATATATGGGTGTAAACGCTGTTTGGGGCATGGGAGGGAACAAGGGAGGGGGGGGCTATTTGGCTTTTAGAACGAGATTTTGGTGGGTGCCATGTTGATTAGCAAAGCCCCCAAAGTACCAGAACAGGTGAAACCTTCCTGAAGTCACACCATTTTGGAATCAACACTCCTAAGGGAATTACCTTAGGTGTGTATTGTGCATTTTGGGCTCAAAGGTGTTTCACTTTTTTTTTTTTTAGACTGTGCCTGAAAAGGGAAAGAAACGCAATTCCCCCATTTTTTTAGGGCTTTAGTTTTCAGATTCACTGTGTGGTATAAAGAAATTTGCCCAAATGGGCGGTACAAAAAAATATAAATTTAATTATTTTTGCGGTTTTTTTCACTTTTACACATAGAAAAAGTGTTTAAAAGAAGCCATTGTGATTTTATATTGTCCTATTGAGAACTAGAATACTTATGTTTATGTTACAGGCTATAGAAGGACTTGTTTTTTGCGGGAGGAGTTGACGTTTTCGTTGGGACCATGTTGGTGGGGACATGAATTCTTGACCACCTTTTAATCAGTTTTTTGGGGGGGCAGAATGAAGAAAATACAGCAATCAAGGTAATTGTTTTTTACGGTGCTCACTGTGCGGTATACCGTATATACTCGAATATAAGCAGAGTTTTTCAGTACAAAAAATGTGCTGAATAATCTCCCCTCTGCTTATACTCGAGTCACTGTCGGCGCTCGGGCGCTACGATGGCCCGTGTGCCGACAGGGACGCTTCAGCTATATTGCAACTACTCAGGGAGCACCATATAACTGACTTGCCGTGTACCTGACAGGTCCGGGCACTGCGGCTGCCCAGGCGCTGTCAACAATCTCTTCCCCTGTATGCGACTCCTCTGGAGCGCATAGAGGGGAAGATACCACTGCGGAGCAGAGAACGAGCGCTCCGTAGTGGACTCCGGGCGTCCGCAGACTCGCATCCGTCCGGAGTTTACATCACCCGCCTGTGCCAAGAAGACCGATGAGAGCGCCCGGGAGGCGGAGCAGCGGGGAGCCAGGTAAGTGGGTGTTTTTTGTTTTAAAACCCTACCTATACCTGCCTAGGGGACCTATACCGGTCTATACCTTGCCTATGAGGACCTATACCTGCCTATAGCGGCAATTACCTGCCTATAGCCTGCCTAGGGGGGCAATTACCTGCCTATAGCCTGCCTAGGGGGACCTATACCTGCTATGACCAGGCCTAGGGGACTTTAAACTGCGCAGGGGAGAGAGAGGAACTATACCAGCCTATTATCTGTCCTATGGGAGACATTAAACTGCCTATGTAATTTTATTTGTATCTATTTTTATTTTTAAAATTCAACAGTAGCTGGCTGCATTTTTCCACCCTAGGCTTATACTCGAGTCAATAAGCTTTCATCCCGGCTTTTTGTGGCAAAAGTAGGTGCCTCGGCTTATACTCGAGTATATACGGGTAAGTGATATTCCAGTTTTACTCTACATTTTGTGGGGCGATACAATTACACCAATACCCAAAATGTTTTTATTGTGAAAAACTATTTTTCTTATCTGATAGCCATTTTCTTTTCTATACACAGAGCTGTGCAAGGTCTTTTTTGCAGGATGAACTGACGTTTTCACTGGTATCACTTTGGAGTTCATGTGACTTTTATTGCTCTTTATTCAGCGGGCTGAACAAAAAAAAATTAATTTAATAAATTAAATTTAAAATAAATAAATCACAAATTCTGACTTTTTTTTATGCCGTTCATTATGTGGGTTAAATAACATGATGGGTTTATAGGCCAAGTCATTACACACGTGGCAAAATCAAAATGTGTACTTTTTTTTTTTTTTTGATCTCTTGGCAATTGCCATTGTTATTGGGAAAAGGGTGGTGTACATGATTTACTATATGTGCATTTTCATTTTTTTTTACTTTTTTCACTTATATTTGACATGTCCCAAAATGGAACTAGACTCGGCCATTAGTAGACCGCTGGTGTTATAGAATGCTGTATATCATTGTACTACATTGTATTACTGTCAATCATCATGTCCGGCAGTGCTTTCAGGTATCAATGGGCATGACGACACAAAAAAACTGTGATTACATCGACCACGACCGAAGTCAGCCGTAACATACCGCTGGTTTCATGTGCCGATCATGCGGGTTCTGCTCGAGCCTTTACGATCTTCATGATGAACCAGTACATCATGTGTCAGGAACCCATTCCCGACCAGAACGTACTGGGATGTCAAGTCAGTAAAAGGTTAAGGAGTCCTAGCATTATCTGCTCTACTTTTTACTCAGAGGGAGAGAAGCTGCGCTATGTGATCTATAGGGTTATATGATTTGAAGCAGGATTTCTATTACATTGTGCTGTCAGATAGGGTAGCATAGACCATATGACAGGTTCACTGTAAGTAGATAACTGTAATTACATGCAAGCTTTACTTATGAAAACTCTTTTACTTATAAAAAGCGGCCTCTTTGTCCATAACTTTCAGCTTCCATATTGAAGTTTCCATGAAATGAAAGCCGGATTGTTCCACTTACAAATGATAAAAGTTTCATGTGACTAAGAACACATGATTTAATGTCATTTCCTGTTTCCTTGTCTGAAAACACAAGCCAGAAAAGGGAGAAGAGCCCAGTGACTACACATCTTCCACTACTTGTATGATACAAAATTGTGGTTACGCAGCATTTACTCACTGGATACTAAGTGTCTGTGTCATAGCCCTATTCTGCCTAGATCTTGGGTTACAACTAAACTCTCAGGCTTGCATACAAAATGTGCCCTCACGTTTGAAACTGAAATAAAACAGTTTTTTTTTTTAAAAAAAAAAAACCTTTGTGAAACAGTTGGGTTTTGCCACGATCTCATTTCATACCTCCTGCATCCAGCTCTTCAGGTGTGTGCTCAGAAGGCAGTGTGTGTGATTTTTTTTGTATTGCTATCATTTTTTTGTTGACAAGCTGGATGAACATGGACCTTTACCTTTCCTCCGCATCTAGTCAAAGAAAGGTCTGTTTATGTAAAGCATTGTGAGTAGCTGAGAGGTAAAGCTTTTACCTCACAGCACAAGGGTCCTAGGTTCAAATCCCTGCACGAACCAAACCCGTGGATTTTTTTTTTCTCTTTATCAATGCACAAACATCCTTGAGGTTTCTTTTTTTATTTATTTGCACCATTTGACTTAATAACTAAGGAATAAGAGGTTGGGAGGTAGATTGACAGCAGCTGGGGTTTGAACACTCAGTTGCTGCCTGAGAGGAGAAGTGATGTCTGAGATGTGCGGACCTAGGACTGAGGAGCTCTCAGCCTGGTCGTATCCCCTGGAATTGAGCTGTAAACAATGGATCACTAAGGGAGCAGCTAAAACAAAAATGGTCCATTTTTTTAATAAAAATGGTGAAAATGTTTATTTAATTTGCAAGCTTCCGGCGTCAATTTTACTTCGTCGTAAAACCCGTTTAAGGCACATTGGGACATGCAGAAGCTGGAGGGCCACTGAAGTATAGCATAATTTCCACAACAATTACAGAAAGCATTTAACCCCTTAAGGACCCAGCCTGTTTTGGCCTTCCTGACCCAGCCCTATTTTTGAAATCTGGCATATGGCACTTTATTGTGAGGAATATCTTTTTGAACTTTTACCCTAGCCATATGATCAGAGATTGTTTTCTCGTGGTCACATTGTGCTTTAGTTAGTAAGAAATTTTTATCCATACTATCCTTGTTTGTTTGTGAAAATAATTCAAAATTTCATGTAAATTGGAATAATTTGCAATTTAGAAAGTTGCAAAATTTCTGCGTGCAAGCACAGATAAATTATTCCCCACCTAAATAGTTTATAACTAGCATCACTACCATATGTCCACTATAGGTTTTGGCATCATTTTTTAAATGTCTGTTTTTTTTTTTATGACATAGGCGGCTCGTGAAATTTAGTGTAAATTTCTCTCATTTTCAAGAAAAATTGCCAATATACATTTTTTTTAGGGAACCACTCCAGTTCTGACGTGGCTTTGAGGGGCCTGCATGTTTGATACCCCCATAAGTGACGGCATCTGAGAAACTAGACCCATTAACTTATTTACAACAATATTTAGGAGTTTAATTTGTAAAACCCTATTAGTTATTTCACAGAAATTAAAGCAAAAGGGGAGGTTGAATTTCAAAATTTCACTTTTTTGCAGATTTTCTATATTTATCATTATTTCACTGGAATACAGTAAATGTGACTAGGTAAATGCAACTTATTATCAATTCCCAGGTCTGCCGTTTTTAGAGAGTATACCATATTGGCCCCTAGTGCATTTATTTGGCTCACCCATAAAGCCCCAGATAGGAGCGGCACCTTACTATACTCTAGGGTCTCATTTTCAATATGATTTTTATTAGGCGCCATTTCAGGTTTGGGGACACCCTATGGTGCTAAAACTTAATAAACACCCTAATAGACCGCATATTGGAAAACTTACACCCCTTAGGAATATAATCCATGGGTGCATTGAGTATATAGACCCACCTATGTATTCACAAATTTTTTTTAGCTAAGGCTGTGAAATAAAAAAACATTTTTTTTTCCAATAATTTGCAATTTTAGCTTAAAATGTTTCATATATACAAGGGAATCCTGGAGAAAAATAAAACTAAAACTTTGTTTAAGCCAATTTCTTCCAAGTTCGGCAATACCCTACATGTGGGTGTAAACTGCTGTTTGGGCGCATGGCTGGTCGTATAAGGAGGTGAGCGCATTTGCTTTGTGGAACGCAGGATTTTGGTGAGGGCATGTCGGGTCATTTGCAATGCCCAAAATAGCAGAACAGCGAAATCTTACAGAAGTTTCGCCTCCATTTTGGATTCAACACCATCAGGGATCTCATCTAGGGGTGTACTGTGCATTTTGGATGCCCAGGTGTTCTTTTGTTTTTTTTTAGCATTTGGCATGAAAATGGGGGAAAAACGGCAGTTCGGTCATGTTTTTTGGAGTTTCAATTTTACTGCATTCGCGGTGCGGTGTCTGGGATGTGTTCACTTTACTATGGGGGCGTACAATTTACAAGGATATAGATTTTATATAGTTATTTTCTGTTTTATTACTTATATCACAGTAGAATTCGTATATAAAAAATTGCGTTGTTTATGTCTGTCCTATTCTGACAGCCAATAACTTTTTTATATGCTGTGTGCAGAGCTGTGTATGGGCTTGTTTTTTGCGGGATGAGTTGAAGTTTTTATTGTACCATTATGCGTGCATTTATGCTTGTTCACTTTTTATTAAGGTTTTTGTGGAGATGTTTTAGAACAAAATACAGCAATCCTTGGTAGTGTTTTTTATTTTTATTTTTAATAGCGGGTCACTGTACGGCTATATATAAACATGGTAGCTTTTACTCAGCCGGTCAATACGATTACAGATACCCAACAATTTGTATATTTTTTATGTTTTACTGCTTTTATACAATAAAAACACTTCTATTCAACCAGGAAAATACGTTTTTGCATTCGTCCTTAGTCCGAGAGCCATAAACTTTTAAATTTTTCTGTGCTTGGAGCTGTGTAGGGTCCTTGTTTTTTGCGAAGATGAGTGACGTTTTTAATTAGTATCATTTTTGGGGGACATGGCTTTTTGATCGCTTTTTAAATCCATTTTTTGGAGGCCAGTGTGAAGAAAATACTGAAATCCTAGTAGTGTTTTTTATTTTTTATTTTTAACAGGGCTCACCATGCCCACAGTATCCGTGATATGTTAGCTTTACTCTTTGGAGTCGCTACGATTATGGCATACCATTTCATATAGTTTTTTTTAGCTTGATGGCACTAAAAAAAAAAGGAAAGTGTTTTGAGTGTAAAAACTATTTTTATGCATCGCTATCTTCTGAGAGCTGACATTTTCTATTTTTCCGGTATAAAGAGCTGTATGAGGGACTTTTTTTTTGCGGGTTGAACCGAGGTTTTAATTGGTACAACTTTGGCGTTTTAGGAGTTTTTGATCGCTTTTTTATTCCATTTTATGTGTGAGGGATGACATTCAATCTTAATTCTGATGTTTTCTTTGTTTTTTTTTTACAGCGTTCACGTACGGGTTAAATTAAATGACAGATTTATAGGGCAGGTCGTTACTCACGCGGCGATACCAATATGGGTACTTTTATTTATTTTTGATCATTTTTGTGCGGATTGGCGTTTGTAAAGGGAAAGGGCGGTGCACGGATTTTTATTTTATTTTTTGTGTTTGTGTTTTACATGTTTTTCACTTTTTTTTCACTTTTTCACGTTATTTTTTTACTTTTCCCCATAGGGGATTTGAATGAGAGATCTTTCAGATCTCTTCATCAATGGAAATCCAGTACATAGCTTGTTGCTATGTCTGGTTTCCTATGGTAACTGTCAGTCACGACTGCCCGGTCATGCCCACAGGCACGGCCGGGCGTCGTGACGTCATAGACAACCGGAAGGCTTCTCTGCCCTCCGTGTTGTCTGTAGGGAGGGCAGGAGCCTGCACGGATCGTCCTGATCCGTGCGCTGCTGCCGCCGACAGAGACGGCAGGAGGAGCGAATCTCCTTCCAGCGTCTCTCTTAATTATTGCGGAACGATCTGTCGCGTATTAAGGGGTTAACGGCCCCCCCCGGAGCGCTCGGGGTCGGGGCCGCGCTGCGGGATGTAAGCTGTAATATCAGCTGACACCCGCGCCGATCGCGCGAACTCTGCCTTAGAAGTTCGCGCGATCTCTGGACGTATCCATACGTCCAGTGCGTTAACCCCCAAACCACATGGAGTATGGATACGGCCAGGATCGTGAAGGGGTTAACAAATTAGAGTTGTGCGATTAGAAACAGGTAAATAAGATTTAAAAATATATAAACCAAAAGCCTTTTGGTTGTCCAATATCATGCTCAATTTGCACGAGCAAAAAAAAAAAAAAAAAAAGGATTTTTATAGAAAGTTCTGTAAACATTTTATTTTTTTATGTCTATGATGTAATTACAAGAGGTTTTAGATCATAGTTGAGTCATATAATAGTGCGTGTGTGGAGAGGGAAGCGGAGGTGAGGAATCTAAAACTGTGCTTACAGGGCCCAAGCAATGCCCGTTTGTGTGTGGAGATATGATCGGATGCTCATACTTAGCTCCCATTCACGGCCGCTGGAGCAGTGAAAGGTCTTCACCTGACAGCCACAGAGGTCACGTTCACATGACGTTGTGGCCTGTAAATGGCTGGAGCCGTCACGTGAACGATGGACGTTCACTGCTTACTTACTATGCAACGGCAGCCGGGAGAGTGAACAGGAGCGGCCGGGAGGCAAGTATGAGGTTTCTCTTCCATTTCTAGTCATACCCCCCCAGTATTAGGGCCTGAAACACCCCTTACATTTTATCACAATGTAGCAGTGTTTTGTGGGTACGCAGATGACGGCGTTTGTTCACAAGGCGTATTTGCAGGACGTACTTTGGTGCACTACAATAAGCCTGTAGTACGACCCGCAAATACCGTAAAAGCAAAGCACATAGTGCAATGATTTTCAAACGTATTCACTAGTGCGTAATGATCGCCTGGAGAAAAATAAAAGAGGGTGGATGGAGGCTGGGCCGGAGCGCTTTAGAAGTACGCACCACTATACGCCGACTATAAACCGTCTGAACATACTCTCAGTTTTTGATCACTTTTTATTCCATTTTATGTGACAGATTAATAGGTTAGATCGTTCTGCATGCGGTGATACCGAATATTTGTACTTTATTTTTTGATCTTTCCTGGGGCAAATGGCATTTTTTATACTTTTTTTTTTTTAGGGGACTTGTATCAGTGATCTTAAAGGGATTGTGTCGCAATTTTTAATTTTTTTGCAGTAATGTGTGTGTTTTCTATCATCTTTTTATCCTCTTTTGCTGTAATTTTGATTGTGAGTCTGTAAAGAGCTGCTATAGAGAATTCCTGTGGTGTAGGAGCCTCCCCCCTTTCAGAGATAGTTCTATGCTGTGTTGAGTTGCACCACACTAGGGAGTGCCATAAAGTGATTACTGAGGCAGGAGGACTGCAACGATTACCATCTGGTTAACTTCAGTGAGAGCCCCCCTTGCTGTGAGCTCAGGCATGCTCTATTGTCTGCAGGAGAAGGCAGTCTATGATTGTGGAGTCCCAGAGGGGCAGCTTCTGAATGTCTGCCCCTCTGTGCTCCAGCAGGGCTGCCAGAGAAGAGGCTGACAGGTGTGCGACGTGTTTCTGTTCCTCTAAAGTGATTGCTTTTCGTCACGCTAACGTTTTTTGCACAATTTAAGATTTTTCGCCTAATTTTAGTTCTCTCGCTTCTGACGTTAAAAATGCTTTTTTTAAATTTTTTTTTGCGCCAAACTCAGTTTCGCAGCGGATCTCGACGCTAAACTCCGTTCGCCGCGGATTTTGATGGCTAACTCCCGTTTCTAACTCTATTTCTATGCGGATTTTTGCCGCCTAAACTCTGTTTGCTGCAGATTTTGCTCTATACATGTGGTGGGGGGGGGGAAATTAGGGATTAGCCTTTATTACCTGTGGTGGTGGAGAGGGAACGCGTATGTCATAAGGGAAACTCGACGTACATGGGACAGGAGGAACTAAAGAGGGTGAACGACGTTTGTCATAAGGGAAGGACGTTTACATGACAGGAGGAATCTAAAGGGGAACGACGTACATGACGGAGGAAACTAAACGAGGACGAAGTACATGACAGGGTGGAACTAAAGAGGAATGATATGTCAGAGGGGAACGACATACATGACAGGAGGAACTAAAGATGAATGATGTGTATCAGGGGGAACAACGGACATGGACTGGAGGGCAAAACTGTGCTGTCAAATAGTTTTGATGTTCCACTACAGTGTACAAATACTACTAGTAACACTTCATTAGTGCCTTTTGGCCACGGCTTGGGACTAAATACCTCCCCCTCCTTTCTCACAAAGCCAATGGGAGGGGGATGGGGGTGGAGATGCTATCACCTGCAGAATGATCATCCCACATTTACAGCAGTTGGTTACATGCTGTTTTCCAGCAATTGATACATGGCTTGTTCCTAGATTTTCTAGGGTTAGCTCCCTCTGCTGGCTGAAATAGGAAATAGTACAATTTTGTATTTAATTTTTAATACTTACCACTAACCAAAAAAAAATAAAAAATTGCCAAAATTCTTAACATATTCCTGGAAAACCATTTCAGCCCCCCCCCCCGAAAAAAAAAAAGAAATGACGACAGATTCCCTTTAAGATCACCGATACAATGGAGAATAGTGTACTGATCTCCATAGCAACTGTCAATCACCCACGGCCGAAGGCGATGCAGCATGGGGCCAACTGGAATCTACAGGTGGCCCCATATTGCGCTTCAGAGCCCATAATATGTCCAGGACATACCTGTATGTCCATTTGCGGGAAGTAATTTCCCGCTAGGACTTAAAGCTACATCCAATGTCGGGAAGGGATAAAATGTCGTTTTCTCCCTATGCAGTTTCCCAGTCACAGGCAGCTTTTCTTTCACTCTGCTCTCGTCAGTAAACCTCTATTTAGGTAGTTTGCTGAGACCAAGACCAATCGCAAAGCTACATGGGCTGTAAGGAGTAAATACAATGGCTAATCAGTAAAAAAGCTAATCTTGTTAAGTTCGTCAGTGGGTCGGATACGCAGGTAACCAAGAGCACATAAAAACGGATCTCCTGACTAAAGTAAATCTATCTACCAATGTAATTTTTATTTTCTTTTAGAAGTATGCGCAGACCAGCGCGTACTTCTAAAGTGCTCTATGCCAGCCCCCACCTACCTTTGTGACATGTCAGTTCGTTCTCCCGGCGCGTGCTATGAGTGGTAGGATTTTACTGTATCTAGTTGGAGCATATTTCGGGCGTATAGCAGCGCAATTATGCACAGAAGTACGGCCCGCAAATGCGCTGTGTGAACGGATTTTCTCACCATGCAGTTTCACAGTCCCAGCCAGCTTTAGAATCACACATGTTGCTCAGGCTGCGGGTGGGTCTATAGCAGTGATTGTCTGTTGCCCATACCAACTAATCAGTTGTCATTTTTCTACAGCAGATTCAAAACAGACAGCTGAGCTTTTATTCATTGTTATAAGCAACCAAAAAAAATAAGTCTTATTGCTATACACTTTTCATAAATAAAGCCTTATATATCTGTCTGTTCAGCTCTTCTTACTCTATATCATGCTGCTAGAAGATCTGATTTTTTTTTAAAAAAACGACAGGTTCCCTCTCAAGAACTATAAATTAAAAAAAGATACCCATCACCATCACACAAAAATTTATAATAGATGAAATAAGACTTTCCTCAAATACGTCAGATGTTTTCCATCAGTATTAGGCCATGTTCACACGGCTTAATTGCGGGGCGTAATCACGCCCCGCAATTACGTCGTGTGGACGCGGAGCCGGCCCATAGACTATCATTACTAGCGGCGCGTATACGCCGCTAGTAAATGTAATGTCACTTATCTTCCCTCCCCCCCCCCCGCGGCGTATTCGCCGAGCGGGGAGAAGAGATGTAAATCAATAGTTCTCTATGAGAACTGTTGATTACCGTAATGACTGGGCCATATTTCAGCCCGTAATTCGCGCAGTATGCCGCAAATTACGGGCTGAAATACATGCCCAAATAAGCTGTGTGAACATGGCCTTACAGGGAAACAGGTTCTACTCTCACTTTGACAGAGAGATCACAATGGAGTAAGATACCTTCTGTGGGAGATACCAAGTGTGCAGGGGGAACTGAGGCTATACAGTAAATGCTTGTATAGAGTTAATCCGAGTCTCTCACTTCAAACACTACAAGTCCAGCACACTGACTACATACTGCGACAGGGTTTACCTGATGCTTCCAGCCTTCGCCTTCATAGCACACAGGCATCAATATTACACTGCTGCTAGTGTTACAACACCCAGCACAGAAATAGAAGCACAGAAAAAGCCTTCCAATGTACACAAAATGTAGACTTTCAGGCTCCCCCTTTCACAGTGGACTCTCCCAGCTCAAAAACTTCACATAGTGGTCAACATAGTGATCCATTATGCAGTCAGGAGCCAACTTGGTCCCACTTTAGTCCTGTCTTAACGGGCCAGCGCTTATTTTAAAAACTGAATTACAGGTGAAATGCTTTGATTTTCTTAATGAGGCATATTTGAGAAAGTGTTTGTATTTTAGTCTCCTGTTACTTTATGAGGTTTCCCTGGAGGCGATAGGTCCTCTTTAAGACAAATGTTGATTTTAAGAACACCACCAGAGTGTCAAATGCTGTAAGTGCATGTATGTATCCAAATAGAGCTATTGAAGCCAGCTAATCTAGATAAAAACTTGAAGAATAATGAAGAACCTAGAGTGTATAAAACTGCAGGGACCCTCCTCCTTTATAGGCATTTTCCTTTAACCATGCTGAAAGTGTAACTACTGCCAGCTAGTCATGAATAAGTCTCATCTTCAAGAAGTCATTGGGACACATTTATTAATACTGTCTAATACTTAAATATTGTGAACAAACTAGACAGCCTTAAAATATGTCACATTTCTCATAGTGGTGATAATTCTGGGGCATGTTTAGACTGTCAAGTCTAAGTTAACTCCTATTAGATGGCTTTCTATATGCCACTAATGATGCTAAAATTTCGGTCTATGGTGTCACATGCTAAGCTACGGCCATTTCCATGAAGCCCTTTAGTCAGATGAGGCACAGAAGTGTCTAGAAATGGTCTAAAACACATAATAAATGTGATGTAAAGCATTTTAGCGCAACTACCAACTATCAAGTGAACAGTATTCTACAACCATACATACTAGGAGCGATGTACAGGTAACCAATGCTATGATTACCCGAAATGCGTTAGTTTGTTCTGACCACCATGTTTCTCTTTTTAAATTAACTTGAAATAAAATATTGACTTATTAATTCGGTGCTGACCATTACTACATTTTTGGATACACACCTGTGACCTCCGGGACTGGCCGTGCACCCTTGCTCAGATGGTTCCTGCGAGCTGACCGAACACAACTTTGTTTCGTACAGGTAAGCAATGTTACTATTATGTTTAAATCCGACACCATTTTGAAGTTTAACTGACACCTTACTGCTCTGCAATGTACATTTACGGTGCAGTGGTGTTGAGGTATGGAGTGGTCTGGCTCATTAAGCCTGCTCCATACCTGGCCGGTGCCAGCTGTAAGATACAGCCAGCACCAGACACTGGCGGCCAGCATTGGAGACACCTCCAATCCAGAAGGCATGGTAAATGCCACCCCCAACAGGATTGTGGGGAGCTGTTCAGTTGCCATGGCACTTGGGAACCCAATGAAAGCCTTTATGGCTGCAATGAATGCAGTCCAACTACAACAGATCATATGCAGGTTGTAATTGGAGACTAATGATGCACTATATAATACACTACATAGGCATTATATAGAAGTTTAAGTCAACCAGAGGAACTAAAGTTTTTTGTCATCAAAAGACACCCCAACAAAAAGTAAGAAAATGACAAAACAATGAAAAACCATTAGTATTGCAATGTCTAAAAATCCATGTTACTGCGGAGCGCACAGTACACGCCGCAGTACATCGTGTCTTTCGGGAGCTTGCTCTAATACGCACGTGGCGGCGCGGGAGAAGGCAGCCTGCCGGCCCCATTGACATTCATTACTCACGACACGTATTCGCCGCAAGTATTTGACGTTACTTATCTCCCTGCGCGTACAATACGATCGTATCGCACGAGCGGGGAGAGGAGGCGTAATCCATCATTTTCTATGAGAACTATGATTACCATTATTTCGGCGTGTGAACACACCCTAATAATACCATGTTATTTGTCTCATACGGTGAACACAATATAAAAATTTTAAAAAATAGCCTCAATTGTGGTTTCTTAGTCATCCCGCCTCCCAGAAAAAAAAAACAAAAAAAAAAACCACTTTGCTCAATCCAAATTGTTATCATTAAAAACTAGATGTCACCCCACAAAAAAAATAAACCCCCCTACTCTGCTCTAACCAAGAGTTATTGGTCTTAGAAAATGATGATGCAAAGCATATTTATCCTTCTGTTCTTTTAAAGAGTAATAACTCATGAAAACTATGTAAATTTATTATCACCAGAATCATACCAAACAGCAGAATACAGAGAGCATGTAATTTATATTGAGCAGTATACACTATAAAAAAAAAAAAAAACACAAAGACGGCACAATGGCATTTCTTTTTTTCAGCTTACACCCCCAAATTTTATTTTTTTATTTTTTGTGGGGGGAGGGTTCCCAGTAAATTTTATGGTACCATTAGGCTTCGTTCAAACGGCTTATTTGGGCGCGGATTTGAGCCAAACCCCGCCCCGTATTTGCGCTTCAGTACGGCTCCAATCCGTCCCAGTAACTACGGTAATCCACAGTTCTCATAGAGAACAGTGGATTCCGTCTCTCCTACGTGCTCGGCGAATCCGCCGGGCGGGGAGAAAGTGACGTGGATTATTTACGGTGTGTACGCACCGTAGATAATGACAGTCTATGGGGCCGGCGCAATTACGTCGGCAATAAGCCGTGTGAACCAGGCCTTAGAAGAAACCTCTTGTCCCACAGAGGTGAAAAAATGAAAAGAAAAAAAAAATTACAGCTTTTGAAAGGAAAGGAGAAAAAGAAAAATCCAAAAATAGCTGCGTTCTTAGGGAGGTTAAGAATATTCATAATTTTCAAACTATATTAATTATTTCTATATAGACTTAAAAGAATATATAGACTTTGAACTTACTAGGCTGGTTTCCTGTTGATACTCCAGATATGCCATGCGGTGCCATTCCAGATGCCCCAGGCTGGGCCTGACCTGGAAGATTCATTTGTTGGGCCATTTGTGGCATTCCACCAATGCCTCCCATTTGTGCACCAGGAGGACGGACCCCCATGGACATCCCCGGTACGCCTACAGGTGCTGTGCCTGTTAATGTCTGTAGGGCATTCATTGGATCTATTGGAAGGTAAAACATTTATAAAAAGGTACCTACATGTAGTATTAACTATTATGTAACTATAAAATATTCAAGAAAAAGAAATCTCATCACCGGCAGATGCTTGAGATGCCTTCTTGTTATCTGTAAGGGAAACAGAAGTGAACAGTAAATTAGATATGTTTTGGTGTATGGTGAAATTATATATGCAGCAATGCACCATTTCAATAGGACCATAATAATTCATGTTGCAACTCCACACTTGGAGGTACCTTACAATTACACTGCATAACTGAACCGAAACATTTAGGGCTTGTCCCCACGGCAGAGATTCTCAGCCAGATTTAAAGACCGTTTTCGGTTTTGAAAGCCATCTGTAAACTGACTGTCAACCTTTTACATGGACTTTAATGGAAAATCCATGCAGTAGTCCACACTGCAGAGATTTTCCGCCAGATGGTTTTTTAGAACAAAGTTTTCGGGTGGAACATGAACATGTTGGTGTGAAGGGGGATGGCTTGACTACTCAAACCGGAGAAAAGCCATCCCCCTGCGTGCCAAAAAAAGACCAAGTGCCGGTCAGGATTTCCCGACCAGTATTTGGTCTGTGCCTTAGAGGCCTAGAGTGAAAAAAGTGTTTGGAATTTAGGTTTTCAATTTGTGTCTGCAGAATGTCCGGGTGGTCAACCCCTAACTATGCACAGAGAGTCACAATAAGTCAAATAAAATGAAGACAAAACAACAAGACAAAGAAAGAAAAAAAACACACCTAACACATAAGTTTTCTGAAAAAAAAACAAAAAACAAAACCATACACACAAAGCAAAAGACATTAAATGGCCCAAACCACAACTCTTAGGCCTCGTTCACACGGCTTATTTCAGCGCAGATTGGCGCCGTACTGCGCGCCGGATTTGCGCTGCGGTACGGCGCCAATCCGTCGCAGTAATTACGGTAATCCACCGTTCTCAGAGAACAGTGCATTCAGTCGCTCCTCAGCACTCGGCGAATCCGCCGGGCGGGGAGAAACTGACATGCACATTATCCAGGCGCAATACGCGCCGTGGATAATGGCAGTCTATGGGGTCGGCGGGCCGCGCCCCGCCCCTTATTCAAGCCGGAATTGCGAGCGCAATCCGGCTCGCAATTCCGGCTTGAATAAGCCGTGTGAACACGGCCTTAGCCCCGCCACCCACGTCCATGATGGAAAAGTAACAAATACAAAGCTTATTTTATCGCCAATTTTATTATTCGATAAAAAAAAACATATATAAAAAGCGAAAAACAGTCTCACTATTTTTCCCATTTTAAGTGCACCAAAAGAGAAATCTCCTTCAGTACATTATGAACAACTTGCTGATCTCCCAACAGGTGTTTAATCCCTAAAATCGCACAATAAACTTAGGGGATCAATTTGAAAGGGGATTTAAACAGTCCTCCTCATCATGCTGTTCACATTTTGACATCATGAGACCAAGACAAGCCTTACAATTGATCAACAGTACTTCACCATTACGAGGCTCCAAGCAGGATGCTCTCAGATGGAAGAGGCCACTGAGCTTAGAGTGTCATCAGCAGGTTGTATCCGAGAGAGAGAGACTGGAAGAGTCACAGAAAGGCAAAGAAGTGGACATCCTTTGGCTACATCACACACTGACGAAGGCTTCATTGTAAACAATGCCCTGCAGAACCGGAGGATGAATGCCACACACCTCCTGGCACGTTTAAGGGAGGTGAGAGACGACCAAGTTTTATGTTGGACCACTCCTAACAGTTTACATCAGCGTGGCCTGCAAGCTAGACGACCGGCAAGGATACCGCACCTGGCTAATGCATAGCGCTTTCGATGTCTCTAACATCGTTGGTGGCCATAATCTCTGCTTAGAGTGAATCGACTTTCGTCCAGCGTAGATGCTCCCTGGCCCATGTAAGATGATGATGTCTGTGCCTGGTGATGGTCAGGTCATCTAGCACGCAGACCGTGCTGATGTAAACGGTTACAAATGGTCTGACGTGACACTTGGTTGCCTCTCATCTCCCTTAAACGTGCCCGGAGTTGTGTGGCATTTATCTTCCGGTTCCGCAGGGCATAGTTCACAATGAAGCGGTCATCAGTGTGTGATGTGGCCAAAGGACGTCCGCTTCTTTGCCTTTCTGGGACTCTTCCAGTCTCTCTCTATCTCTGATACAACCTGCTGATGACACTCTGTGACATTCTAAGTTCAGTGGCCACTTCCATCTGAGAGCGTCCTGCTTGAAGTCTCGCAATGGCGAGGTACGGCTAATAAATTGTAAGGTGTTGTCTTCGTCTCGATGTCAAAATGTGAACAGCATGATGAGGAGGACTGTTTAAACTCCAATTTAAATTGATCCCCTGAATTTATTGGGCGATTCAGGTATCAAACACCTGTTGTGAATTTTTCTATTAAGCTCCTTGTTAGAGATCAGCAAATTGTGCAAAAAGTACTGAAACACTGAGCAGTTGGACATGTGCATTCTAAAGTTAAGAGATGGTCATTTAGTTCATTAAAATAAAAAAAATAAAAAAATCATATTAAAATTTTAAACCAAAAGCTAAATATCCCTAACTTTTTGTGAGTAGTGTATAAATCCTAAAATATCATGGAGGAAAAGCAAAATAAATTAGTATAAAAACAGAGAGTGAAAGGGCCTTGTATCGTTCAAACCTGCGTGCAAAAGTGAAAGTGTCTAGTCAGAAAGGAGGGGGAAAGGGTAAACGGCCCAGTCAGGAACTGGTTACGATGGATTTATTACAATCTGAACTGTGACTTACGGATATCTCGGAAATGAATAATCAGCCTGGCCACTAAAGACAGGTACTCCTCCTGTAATCAAAGAGAAGTGACAATTACACAGACAGGTCAAGGCAGGTGAATCAACTCTACAGCAATGTTTTACAATTTAGGCTATGTTCACACGGCTTATTTCGGGGCGTATTTGCGGACGTAATTACGTCCGCAAATACGTTTCAAATAATGAACGATTAGATTAGCATTGGTTCCAATGTAAAATACGCCTTGTCATTCACAAGAGCCGTATTTCCACGCCGTATTTTCGCCATGTAAATACGATCGTAAAATTTAGTCCCCTGTCACTTATTGAGGCGTATTTTGTGACGTTAATCCCCATAGTAAAGAATGGGGAATGTCTTTACGACGTGAAATACACGCCACACTTTGAGACACGTATTTGAAACGTATTTCGGGACGTATTTGTGGACGTAATTACATCCGCAAATACGCCCCGAAATAAGCCGTGTGAACATAGCCTTATACTTGCAATACTGGAGAGCCACTACAAGTGGAGTTCATATTGACCAACAGTGTTTCTGGAAGAGGTCGCTTTAGGACAGCGTGTCAAGGACTAACCCCTCACAAGGTCATCCATATGTTTGCAACCACTGCAGGGGTAATAACAGCTGACAGCAGGCTTCTAACTAAAATATGTGTCTTTTGGAGAGACAAGCCCTTTAAGACTGGGTTAAGCCAAAACCAGGAATGGGTCCAAAACACAGAAGAGGTAAAATCCTTTCCATTATATTTTCTCTCTTTATAGTTACATTCCTATTTTTTATTACAAATTCTGCAGCAAAATCCGCATTAAATAACATTAAGGCGAGTTCACAAGCTGCAGCCGGTTTTTGATGATTTTCCACAAATCACATCTAAACCGCTATTTAACCGTGTCTTCCGAAATCATCCTCAGGATATGTTCACACGGCACTTTTTAGATGCATATTTGGATCCGTGTTTTGGACCAAAAATGCACCAACAATGCGCAGTGTGATTTACCTTAGTTTCAATATAAAACACGCATCGGCGTTCAGATAAGTGATCCCCGATGCGTGTTTTGCTTGCGTCTTTCGGGTCTATTCAAAGAACAGACATGTCAATTCTTCATCTGTTTGATGCAGGAGCCCTATTTAAAACTATAAGGTGCGTTTCTGCTGCATAGAAAACGCATCCAAACACGCAGCACACTGTGTGTATGTTTTTGGATACGTTTTACACACCAGTTTTCAATCTTTTTTTCGGATAGAAAAACGCGATAGGAACATACCCTTAAAGTATAAGGGGTGTGGGAATTGGTTCTTTAAAGGGAACCTGTCACATAGGTAAGCAGAACCTAGTGTCAGACCTGCTGTTTCCAGCGCTGTGTCCCTTATTCTGTGAGGTGCAGCAGTTTTAGAGCATTAATGCTCAAATCTTATTCACGAGCAGGTGTTAGCCCCTCCCACCAAAGGCTAGCCCCGCCCACTAATAGGTAGAAACATGTTTCTACCTATTCAAAGTAATAGGTTTATCAATTGAGGTGGGTGGGGCCAGCCTCAGGTGGGCAGGGTTTTACATGACTGACTCTTTTCTGGCTGAAAACTGCAGATTTGAGCACTAAATGCTCTAAAACTCCAGCATCTTACAGAATAAGGGACACAGCGCTGGAAACAGCATGTCTGTCACTACCTTGTTCTAGCCTCAGCAAGGGGGGCATAAACTATGTGACAGGTTCTCTTTAAACACTAATAAGGTTGAAGGTGGCACTGGACATTAAAGGGGTTGTCTCACTACATTGATTCATTTTAACTTAGTCCATCCTGTTCTCTTGGTTTCACTTTGAATTCAGGGGCATGTTTACTGGCTTCCACTAGGCTGCAGTAGAAGCCAGGTCTGTAGCTATAGCAACCAGTGCTGACAGCCTATCAGGAGAGATCAAACAGGTCTGTAGCTATAGCAACTTGATGCAGCACATACAAGAGGGGATATCTAGCAATAGGTAGGACACTGTTAATGGACACATATGACAAAGTGACTTGTTTTGCAAGATCTTTAACATAAAAAGCAATCCTTTTAATGAGACAACCCCTTTAAGTACATGAGGCCGACACAAAACAGAGCCACAATACTGACTCCAGAAATTCAGTATTAAACTTTGTGAAGGGAGCAAACTAAGTTCACATAATGAGTTATGCTCTAAAATAGGCCATTGAAGAATGCATGAAAGCCAAGAGCCACTTACCCGTGTTTTAGCTTTCAGAAAAACATGGCTCTCCATCTCACTGCTAGACTTGTTGTGAGCAACTCCAGCTTTGCGCATAGCTTCTTCACTGGAAGGCAAGAAGGCGGCATTTACTTACATACATCTCTCAACTTCTACAAATCTAGCTCCTCTATGAAAGACTCAAGTTTAAAGAATTCCACTGTAGAATCGGCATAGCTGTACAGTGCAGGTCAGTGGTACAGCTCACCCTGCTGCTCTGCATACTGGGATTAGTCATGGCCTAGATTTCTAGATTTTTAGATTTTTTAACACAGAACCTTATTGGAGATTTTTTTTTTTATTTTGGTTTATTTAACAAATTAAAAAAAGGTACTGCCTTTTCCTGAGCTGTGCAGAATGCACAGGATGCAGCTTGTAGTCAGAGCTCAAACACTACAAAAATAAAAAAACCACAGTCAGAGCTTTGAATTTCACTTTACACAGGAATAAGCCAAACCTGTCACATACACTAGAATATCCAATGGGGTCTAACAACATTCTAGAGTATGGGGACTGTGAGAAATCTATCCCTCCTAAATGATGGGAAATACAGGGGTGACATTCAATGTTTTAAACGACTTATCCAGGTGTGGGTATTTTTTATTCAGGAAAAAAAAAAAAAAGTTACTGCTGCCCAAACAAAACAAAAAAACAACTTCCTCATGATCTCTGTTGCTGCATCTCTCCTCAATATTCTGTTTATTTCAGGTGCCCCGGTACTTCTCCCATTTGAACAGAGAGGTAGTTGGAACGCTGTCCATTTCAATGGGTGCCCTCCAAACATCCAAAACGGAGAGGTACCGGGGCCCCTAAGTACAGAGAAGGTTGGAGTGCTCCCAGTGAAATCAATAGGAGCGTTCCGACCATCTCTCTATTCATAACGGAGAGGTACCGGGGCCCCTGAGTACAGAGAAGGTTGGAGTGCTCCCACTGAAATCAATAGGAGTGCTCCAACCATCTCTCTATTCATAACGGAGAGGTACCGGGCCCCTGAGTAAAGAAGGTTGGAGTGCTCCCAGTGAAATCAATAGGAGCGTACGACCTCCTCTATCATACGGAGAGGTACCGGGGCCCTGTTACAGAGAAGTTGGAGTCCACTGAAAATCTAGGAGTGCTCGACATCTCGCTATTCATAACGGAGAGGTACCTGGGGCCGTTGTCCAGATTGTGCGGGTCCCACCTATGGGACATTAACCCATGGAAGGCTAACCATTGGCATGTGAAAGTGCAAAGTGTGTGGTGCAAGTCGCCCTGAAGAAGTAGGGTTGGGCAATTATTCAAAATAATTTCACAATCAAAGCTTTCAGGACTCTGGATTTGGCTGGTATCACAAAATCTAATTCATTCCCACCTCAAGGCAGGACTCTTCCCAACATCTACTTTACAGTATGGATGCTCCAGCTTGCAGGCTATCACCGTAGAAACCAGAAAGCTTTCTTTAAAATCACTTCATATTTATTTTCATTCGATTAAAACATCGTTGTACAGAGTATGGAGGTTGCGAGTATGATACCCATAAGGGAAAGAGCACGGACGCGTTTCGACTTGGGCAGTCAATCATTGTGCAGATAGCTACCTTCAGGTAACCACACCTTATATAGGTGGATTCCCGAAAGATTAACTCCTGCTCTACCAAAGGCTGAAACAGGAGAAAAAGCGTATATTTAATCATTAAATAGAAAGTGTATAAAAACAAAAAGAAAAGAATTATATATACATTATCAATAGTACTTCTAGGTATCAAAAAAGTCACACACTTAATACAGATAATATAGATCATGACGTATATTTAAGCCTGCTGGCTGTCTTGTAGCTAATGTAAAAATCCATTTAGCTTCTTTCATTAAAGGGGTTTTGCCACAAAGTAAAATTGACGTGGGAAGTTTGTAAAAGAAATAATAAACATTTTCACCATTCATCATTATTAAAAATTCTGTCCCATTTTTGTTTTAGCTGCTCCCTTAGTGATCCATTGTTTACAGCTCGTCTCCAGGGGATACGACCAGGGCTGAGAGCTCCTCACTCCTGGTCGCACATGCTCAGACATCACCTCTCCACTCAGGCAGCTACTGAGTGTTCACTCTACTCCCGTCCTCTGTGCTCCTTAGTAATTAGTCAAACAGTGCAAATAAAGGGAAAGAGAAACCTCAAGCAGGTATATGCATTGATAAAGAGAAAAAAAATCCACAGGTTTGGTTCCTGCAGGGATTTGAATTGAGGACCCTTGTGCCTGGAGGCAAAAGTTTTACCTCTGAACTACAATGTAGCTACTTACAGTTCTACACATAAACAGACCTTTCTATAACTAAAGAGAGGAAAGGCCTGGTGATGCCATCCTGCTGGGTCACATGATATGTAATTCAAACAAATCACACACGCCCCCTTCTGAGCACACAGAGCTGAAGAGCTGAATGCAGGAGCTATGAAATGAGATAGTGGCAAAACCCCTTTAAAAGTTTGTCTAATATTACCTCCCCTAATAAATTGTGTTATTTTCTATATTCCTATTACCATCATAGATGTGTAATCTCGTTTGGGGAATCCAATAAAATGTTTTGTATTTGCAGACATTCCCGTTTTCCATATAGGATTATGTGATTCCGATATATGGCGTCTAACGCGAGTTTTTAGGTGTGAACTAGTACAACCTACATATTGTACAAGTTATCAGGTATATTACATTTTTGTCATACAGTTGATAAATTGATAAATCTGATATTCTTTCTTTGTAACAGATGATATAAAGCAATCTGTATTTTGCATATGTTTACATACTTTGCAGATTTTGTAACCACAATTGTGACTGCCTTTAAGTTGTAACCAGTTATTTTTTAGATGTTTATCTTCAGATAAAGAGAGGCTTGGTGATAAAGTAGACTATTGTAGGTCCATCTACTTTACACGTACATTACATTGTTGAGAACAGCGTATGAAGTGGACTCAATAGCAGAGTTCCCCTCCATACACAGTGGGTGATAGCTGAGAGTTAGGCCATGTTCACACGGCTTAAAATGGGACGTATTTCAGTCCGTAATTACGTGCCGGAGTGCGCAAATTGCGTCTGGAATACGTCCCTGTCATTACGGTAATGCACAGTTCTCAGAGAACTATGGATTACGTCTCCTCTCACTGCTCACGAAATACGGTGAGTGGGGAGAAAGGACATGTGAATTACCAGCGGCGCGTATACGCGCCGCTGGTAATGAATGTCTATGGGCCGGCGAAGTGCCGGCCCCCCGCTCCCTCCCCCACGGCGTAATTGCGGGGCGTAATTACGCCCTGCAAATAAGCCGTGTGAACCCAGCCTAAGGGTACGTTCAAACGACGTGTTGGGTCCATGTGAACATACGCTCTTAGCTGCATCTAGACGGACCCAAACAGGCATCTAACAATGTGCAGTGTAAAACACGCATCGGCGTTCAGAAGAGTGATCGCCTATGTGTTTACCTTGCGTCTTTCGGATCCGTTCTAAGAACGGTCATGTCAATGCTTGGTGTGAAAGCCGCAGCAGGGGTCCTATTTAAAACGATAGGGTGAGATCCTGCTGCATCCAACTCGGATCCAAATGCACAGCTCTGCGGTGGATCTGATTTTCGGATCCAAAAACAGTGTGTGAAGAAGCCCTTGCTTCCAGCACCTGCCTTCCGTGATCGCGGTCATTCCCCACCTTCTGTAACTGCCTATATGCCATGGTCCTGCTGATCACGACATAGTAGAGGGGGCCCCCTTCATCACCGGACGCTGACTGGTTGCTATCGACTACACACGTTATCTGCTGGACACAAAGGCATGGTAGACCACACATAACCAACTAGATAAAGCAAACTTAGTCTAACGGAGACTACATTTGCCCTACAAACTCCTATGACTCTGCTACAGTCTGTGTCAAGTTACTTTTGCTCTCATGTTCGGCCATAGCAGTCACGTGCAATTCCATTCACATTACTGTTCAGGGTGTGACTGGGATGTGGCAGCTAAGGCACAGATTGATTACTTGCAGATGGCATGTGCCCACTGCAACCAAACACCGGAGATGAAAACTGGATGAACACGGGATTACAAAGGGGAAGACACTTTTTTCTAATACAATACATTTGGGGGCTATTTTTAAGCTTTCTTGGCCTTTTACCGCCCCTTTACCATGTCATTTATGATGTATGCGGAATCCTAAAACCCATAAAAAAGGTCACAATTCCATCTTCATTTTCCCATTTCACCTCACAACTAATTTTTCTTGTGTTTGCCAGTAAGTCATAAGGTATATTATAGGATACCGAGAGTGAAGTAATAAAATAAATGTGACATGGCGAACCGGGGCAAATGCTAGTCAACAGACAAAGAATGTACAACTGTCTGCAGTTCTTAACCAGAGTCAAAATGGTATAACTGAAAACTAAAAGCTGTCCCGGAAAAAAAAAAGAAGCCCTCATACAGCTTCAAACGCATGAAAAATAAAAGCCAAGGGTTCTGTTAAAGTTTGACTTAGAAATTTTAAGTTCTGCTGTTTAGTTTTATACGTTGAAGAGAAAAAAAATAGGATGCTCCTCCTCTCCACTGGGTCGCTATTAACTTGTGTTAATTTAATCTGGCTGCTGCGGTTGGCTCTATGCATTAGAGCTCCAGTTGGTCACAAGGGGTCCCACTGCCCAATGTCACTACTTAGATCCTAATCATGCTATAGGACGCGAGGTCAGGAAATACTAAGTGGATCTGCTAGGTGTAAATCTAGAAGACCTGGTGGAGACACCGCCTGCAGCTCGCAGAGCGGAATCGACATTCTTAAGATTGTGAGATAAACTTAGATAAGGGATAGTCTGTCGCCAATTTTATTTTATTTTACTTACCTTTTAAATCAAGTACCTTGTGTGATTCAATAATTCTGTTTTTGTGTTCTGTCGTTTTTTTTTCCCGATTGTAGATTTCTCTGATTCGACCGTCTATATTAGATTGTGGGGAAGACATTCTTGTGTTGCACTGCTTTTAACAGCACGTCAAGTGAGTTACTTTGTAACAGCAGCTTCATGTGCCCGAATAGGATTCTTAAGACAGATTCTGTCCCATTAGACTTTGTACTAGGAATTGTTTTGACTGTGCAGGTGGAAGGGGAGAGTGGATGGGGAGCTCGTGACATATCTCATCTTGTGATGGTGGATTCTGTGTTATTTGTGTTTTCTAATTACACATTTGCTGTTCTCCTTTCCAGTTTGACCCTGGCAGTTACTGATAATGAGGAGGACTGCTGAAAAGCTCTCTGTAAAAACAGGTACAGGAAGTGTCTAGACATATTATGTGTAGGCCTAGTGGCAGACTCAAATGTGAGAAAATGGCTGCAGGACTTCAAGAATTATTAAAAAAATATTTGATAAGTGATCTGGAAAAATTAAAAAATAAAATGTAAACAAAAATTCCTGATGTACATTTGCCTGCTTTATATGATGTATTGAAGAGACAGGAAAGAAATGCCTATTAGATTTATATGTGTGAATAACTTGAACTATACCATGACTTACAATAGATACCATGTTTGGTTTATACACCTATTGTTGCCCTCATCCCCCCTCCAAAATAGAAAATACAGTAGGTAACCCACCACTCTAAAGTGTGGGTCAAGATGAAAAAAAAGAGAGTAACAGATTCTCATAACCAGTTCATGAATGACGGGTGGTTACACTCAACATTTTTGTTTCCTTTTCCATAGGAACAAGCAGATTTGAATACGCTACAGCGTGTTTTTTTTCAACACTCCGCCATTCTTACATATAGTTATTTGGCTTTAGTTCCTGAATGTTATATTAGTATATTTATATATATGTATATATTATATATACACTATATATACTGAGCAACAATTAATTACACTCATTTGGGACAAAAATGAGCCAAATTAAAATTGTTAAGAATGGCTGGAGTTTTTTGTGAGTGTGAGGGAAAATCAGGCTTGTGGTGTGTTTGTAGCGTTCAAATCTTGCTATATACATATTTTGATGGCAAGTTAGTACAACAAAACAAAGGTCGGTGATTTAATATATTTAAATTAGTTTTTTTTAATGTATGAAAAGTCGGTCTAGTGGTCCTTTGTTTGGACCCATAGTCAAATCCCAATCAGAAAGACTACCCTTATCATTATTCCATGAAGCATGATTTGAAAATAAAAGGGTGGGCCTAGGCAGTTTTTTGACTAGTCAGTGTTTCAATTTATAGCGTGGCCTCCGCGAAATTTTATCAGTAACAAGCAATCTGCCACTGATACCTAATTGTTCGTAGCCTGCAGCTGGTTAGCCAGTGAAGATGTTAAAGGGGTTTTGCCACCATGTAATGTTGACGTGGGAACCTCCAAAATGGGTATTTAATCATTTTGTTCTAGAAATATGGATAGTGCGATTAAATTAAAAAAAGTGAAAAATTGAGTAGCGACAGCATTTTGATCAACCCCGCGCTTGGTTATGATCAAGAGGCTTTCCTAGTCAGACCCAGGAGCTTGAATATGGCGCCGAGCTTTGCTTGAATCATTTCTTATCTGTGATAGGCAGAATGAATTTGGTCGTTTTTAAGGTCACCGGTGGTATGCGCTTTGTATTGTTTTGTGTTTTGTTTACAGGCAAGACTAACTAGCGTAGTTTAGTTGGATCCCTGCTTTATCTTGATAAGAAGGCTTTTCAAGCTGCTGTGTAGAAACAGGTGTTATCTCATTTTGTATACAGAATTCACTAAGTATTGGTTTGATGTATTTGATGTGTACGTGGTCATCAGAGGATCCATTAATGCAGGTCTCTGTTGCTCTGGCTGTGCTGTCGTTCTTAGATTAGTTTGTGACGAGATTTAATTAGTTTGTCTCGCTTAGCAGATAAGGTTTTCTCTGGACAGTGAGTCTGAGGATGTCTTTGCGTGGTTGTGAATCGCCCACTGTTTTTTGACTGTTTTTTAGGTTCAATTAAGGGGTTGTTCTCGCTACAATGATTGGTGTTTTTACATCTTTAAGATCTTTAAAAAAACAAGCAGCGTTTGCTAATATATGGTTCTGTCTTTACAAATTGTTTATACTGATTGTTTTGAGCTTGACTGTTAGTTGAGATACTACATCAGCTTCTCAAAATGTCTCTATAGCAGCGACCTGTTGAATCTATTATATTACTGGTCGTGTAAGTTGAATTTGACTCATCACCTTTCGATAGACAGGTGTCAGAGCAGAGCAGACTCCCTCCCGAACAGATGTGTCTTTCTGTAGTGGGAAGTGTAGGGGGAGGTGGGACTCTGGCGTCTGGTTCTGGATTTACCTTGGTGATGTTGCCTGCTTCCTCTGTCTTTCTTCTACACATGAAGATGTGATCAGGCAGTTGACACCTGTCTTTACTTTATATATTCTATGATGTGTTCTTTGGAACTGTGACTTGCATAAATACTATGAGAGATCAGGGGGCATGTGATACTATATGTTTCCTGTATTGGAGGGAACACATCCTGAGTAGTAGTATACTGCCCTTGTGTAGCTGGATGTGTTGGAGACTTGTTAATAGCTAAAGCAGGGTGATATTGGTAACACATGCATACACGCCTCTGCTCTAATTAGCACACAGCCTTCTCTTTTTTGTTTCTTTTGTTTAGTTTTTTTTCTGATTGTTTTGTTTTTTTTATCAGTGGTTATTTTTTGATTTTACTTTGTGTTGTTTTTTTTGTTGTTTCTAAATTTTGATGTTTTTTGTTCATTATTTCCTTCTCTATGCTTCATAGGATCAGCCCTCTCCTGTAACAGTAGCAAGGCATTCACACAGGGTTGCAAATCTCTGAGAGAGCAAACCCACCGTCACCCCCTGTGTAATATGAAGTTACTGTAGCATGCCTGTTGCTGATGGGAGGGGGCGTGAGGGAAGCGCAGAAGTGACAGTCCATAGTAATGCCACCCCCTGCAGGTTTCAACTTACATGTGTACACTGATGGGCTGAAAGCTCGTTGAGTGAGAGACAACTGTCCTTTAAGTGTGTGTTAGACGCTCGGCCTTGGATTCCTCACTATCCCCCAGTGTCCCTACTTTTCCCCGCCTGCAAGTCTTCTATGACTCAGGGTGTGAATTTGTTTACATCTTGACTCTCATGCTGAACGGAGTGTCAGTACTTTGGTCTGGTGGCAATTCCCCTTTTGAAATTGACAAAGTTGTTTCCGAAGAGCTTTTTAGAAATCTCCCTACATCTCCCAAGTGATAATGATAGATTGATTAACGTGTATCTGAAATGAACGTGACATATGTGTCTTCATCCCTCATTAATTGACGTCATTCGTTTATGGTAGTCACATGGCTACTGCAAGCCTAAATTATCTGTAAACGCGCCTATGTTGATCTTGTTCTTTATAAAATCTTGGAATAAACACCTGTCATGTGGCACATGACGTCTTGGGTACGTCATGGGCGTATGGTAAGTACCTTATTTAGCGTGCACTTACATCAGGTCATATAGCACTAATTTTAGGGTCAGCGTCTGTGTCAGCTTGGCAACTATAAAAAAAGGTGAACGGTCAGGTGGCGGCTCCTCACGTTACCGATTGTTTAAACGTTTTGATGCCACCAGCGTGGCTGCGTAAATGATGTTATGTGGATGCTGGTGCACGCGCGCACTGTGTACTCAACTCCGTATGCAGCACCTGTATAGGTATGTTTTGGAACTCCGGCGTAAGGAATGGCCTTACTTAAAATGGCTGCTGGGTTAGCAGGCTTATGATAGGATTCGCATCTGCTGCATGTTCTTGTGGCTTCTATTACTTCCTGCCCAGTTATTTTGTTAAGTTGATTAAGAGATACATGAGATTTATGCAGTACTTCGCTGCCAAATTTTTGCGAAGTCAAAGTTGGTGTTCCTGAAATGTAGTCTAGATTCAGTACTCGATGTACCCAAACTAAAGACTCCAGTGTGTGGTGACAATTGCTTTCAGAATCGTCACCTAATTTAGTGTATATTGCTTAAGTCTACAGCCTGTTTTGAGTGGATACGGTAAGCTTCGTTGTGGGTTAGTTAAGATGGGAGCATTATGGAACTCAACAGCTGCATATTGATAACTCAAGGAACACACCGAGTTTCTGCTCAAGGATTAAAAGATGTGTGCCAAGTGGTGATTGCTTACAATGAGGTTTAATAGGGTGTGATTAGTCGCGCTACAAGGTGTGTTGCTTCTGTTGTATTGTTAAGTATGTCGTTGCACTATATGTGTTACCTAATCTACCGTAGTATTCCTCATGGTGCAGGTCTCCAGCATGCTTGGGCCTCCAATTGCTTCTTTGTTCTCCTTGGGGGCGCGGGTTTCTGAGTGTGGCACCCTTCACCTCGCGTGCGGTGGCGGTACGTGGCCGTTGCCCCGGTCGGACGAGCGGGTCCAATTCGTTACCCCGGTGCGCGGTGGGCGCTCCCAACGGTGACGGCCGAGGCGTACGACGTTACCAAGTGGTTTGCGCCCACTGTTTCTACTCGTGGGGAGGACCTGGTTGAATTGCCGTTAGGCCGTCGCAGCTTCCCGCAACGCAACCGTCTTGTACCCCGAATGCCCTGCGTCCTGGAACAGTCACCCCCGGCGGGATCCGGTCGGGGGAGTCTTACCTCCCCTCTCCGAGGGCCGCAAGGGTGGTCCTCGGGCGGGTCCGGTGGTCCCTTTTTTCACGCGTTCGCCCCGGACCTGGCTTCCCCTTCGCCTGTCGAAACTCATTTCCTCTGGGCTCTTGATTGGTGCACGTTTCATGGGTGCACTTCTCTACAGCATAAGTACGAGCCAGATCGAGGTGGGCCCATGGTTCGAGCGGTTCCCCGTCCGGTTGGGCGGGGTACGTGAAGTGCTTGTGTACGTCCATTTGGCTTGCTGGGGTCCCCCATGACCCCTTTGCTCGCTGCTTCCGCGCCGTTACTGGTGACTGCCCACTCCTTTTCTCCTTCGTGCCCTTCCATTGTCACTCTGTACTGCTGCGCTACCTTCCTCTGTGTTATTTCTTTTGCTGCCTTTTGTGTTGCAACCATGTTCATCTCATTTTATTTCCTTTTCACCTTCCCACTCGCTTCCAGCTCTGCTGCTCTTATCAGATTCTTGTACCCCCCTGTCCTCTCTGATTCATTGTCCGGGTTTTTTCATTTACCTCTCTAGTTGCATGCCTTCTTGTGTCTGTCGCTTCGATTGCTTCTGTCTTTCGTTGCTCTGTCCCATGGATTTTATCTGTGACGCTGCTCCTCTGTAAGTCTCGTGCACTCCCCCTTGCTTCATCCTCTTGCTATGTCGCTTTCTCTTATGCTTCCCTCTTTTGCCTCCATTTCACTCTCATCTTGTATTTTCTGTTGTGTTGCTCCTTCTCTTCTCTCTCTGCTCCCTTTGGCTTTCCCCCCTTTTTTCTTGGCTTGTGCTTGCCCCATTTGTACTGACTGCCTGCCTGTTGTCTTGACCACCTTACTTTTACTCCTCTTTTGCAGTGAACTGCTCTGTCCTTTTTTGGTTCCTTATGCACTTCTGTCTCTCTCTGTACTCCTTTTGAACTGTGCCCCTTCTTATCTGATACCTGCCACTGTTCTCTTGCCACTTGTGTATTGTGTGCCCGTAGGCTACTTTTCCTTACGAGCTGGTCTGGCGCGGGTCCAGGCGAGCGTACCAATTTTATCATCACCTGGGGCCCGCCTAAGTTTTATGGTGGGATGCGGGGTGGTTGGGGTCTTACCTGCTTGTTACTTCTGGTGTTGCTTGTTTCGTTCTTTGCCTGAGTTCGCTAAGCGAAGGTGAGCTGGTCATCGCGTGTATTTAGTGTTTGATTATCCTTTTGCTGTTGTTTTATATTGTCTTTAGATGCTGTTGTGGTTTGCCTACTTAGATCGTTAGTTAGTGCCATTGGGCTGTATCACATTTAGTGTCTATGAACATTCCTTTTGACCATTTTCGACGCGGACCTCAGGTGTTTGCTTCCACCATTCCGTTTGCACTTGTTTGCCGGTAACTTGCAGGACATATCCTTGTCCGCATTGTTGCCCCCTCCAATGCCATTTGCAGAACTTGATGCTGGACTCCTGCACGACATCCCCTACCTCACTGCCCCCCCTCACCCTCACCCCCCCCTCCCCCCCTTAATAAATTTATCATGTAAGGTTTCTCACTTCTTCTCGTTGTATTGTTGAATTCACTTCTGATAACTATGTGGGTTAATGCTACGAATTGTTCGTCGTTTTGTAATTCACGTGATGTCGAAACTATAACCATGCAGGGACTCCACACTCTTTACGGGAGCTGGTGGCATTCGACTGGTTTATGGTTTCGGGCGGAAGAGGTAGTTCTGTGACTGTTGTTTTGTCCCGAGACGAAGAATAACATGGGTGGTTTTGAATGTATTCGCCTGTGACAACGCACTGACATTCCCAAAGGCGGTGGATCTTTTGCTCCTTATCGATCGCTTCTAGTGTGATGGTTCCATGGTACCCGCTCTCCTTCCACTATCCAGGACCAAATGTTCAAATTGCTTCCGCCTCGTCTGCTCCTCCCTTGCTCCTTACGTTTGCCGCTCTCATTTTTTTCCTCCGTTCTACATGTATTGTCCTTGCTCCTTTACCCTAAGTTGCGCTCCTCCATGTGAGTTGTAGTCCTTCTTTGCTTGCTTGTATATTTTATCTGTGTTTTTCTATTTCTCCCCCTCTTTGTACCCCTATGACCTCTGGCTTGTCTTTGGCCTCTCCTCCAGTGCCCTCCTTATTCCTTCTGGTGTGTTCGGCCTGCTTCCCCTTCACCGATGCGTTCCTACCTTTGTTGTCCGGCTTTGGGATGCTCATCTGTGTTCGGTCGTAACCCTGGGATATGGCTTCCTTTACGTCTCTCACCTGTCACCTTCGCGCCTGTCCTTTTTGCTCATCCCCACGTCGTCTCCTTGCTCATTCTATTACTTTCCTGCTACCAATGCCTCATTCGTCTTGTGACACATCGCTCCTGTATACATTTGTTCTTTGCCTTGAATGTGTCTGGCCACCATCAGATAGTGTCCTATACATTCTCGCCTGCCTGTCCATTCCTGTTCGTCTCCGTCCACTTGCGCTGCTTTACTGCCCCCTGCCTCATACCCCTTTCATTTTCCTGCTCTTTTTGTTTGCGCTCCCTCCGTTTGGTCTTTGAACTATCCTATTTCTTTCATTCATTATTAAAAACGGTTATGCTATTCCCGCTTGCGCTTCATAACTGCCCCGCGTCGGTTGTACCCATGCCTGTACCTCGCTTTATTTGCTTCCTTCCCACCGCCCATCTATTGCCTCACGTCTTATGCTGTCCTGACCTCCCCCCTGGTTGGTGCTTCTTTGATCCTTCTCTGCTGGTCCCCCTCTGCCTGCTTTTCTCTCTCAAGTATTTGTCCTGCCCCTTTCTTTACCTCCTGTGGTCTTCTACGCACGCTTTCTTGCCCTCCTTTCCTTTTATTGCTAATGCTCTTTTTCTTCCTGCCTGCTTCTTTTGTGAATGGCGCCTTTTTTAATTACTTGCTGCCCTTATCCCCTCCCTCGCCTCTTATGTTTTTGCTTCTTCCTCGTGTCTTGCTTTGATGTGATTTCATGTCTCCCATTGCTCTATCGAGCTTCCCTCTTTTTGTATGCCCTTGCACTGTTTTTTCACAGTCCTGTGGCCCTTCTCGTCTTCCCTCCCGTTGTCTAGGTTTGTAGGGCCGAAACCTTGCATTTGTTTCGCTCCTGTTCTCTGGTGTTCGTTACTCGTGATCCGTACGGCTCCCATTTCCTGATCTGCTTGTTCTCTGTCCCTTCACTTCTGTTCGATTTGGTTTTCTTTCCTTCCTCTTGCTATCTTTGTCTGCCCTTCCGGCGTTCCTTCCTTCTTCTCTTTTTTTCCTTGCATTTCGTTTCCGCCCTCTACTCGCTTATTTTGCTGTCTATGCCGCGGATGTCATTCCTTCATTTGCGCCTCTATTTGCTTCTTGTCATGTTCCCATTACACCTGTTACTCCCTAATTTGTGTTATATTGAAAGCGGGCTTCCTCTGCTTTGCCCTAGTTCGCCTCATGCTCTTTGCTTTCTCTGTTCTACAATGTGTGAGTCTTTTTTCCTTTTTGTCCGTGCATCACTGTTCTCTTTTCAGTGGCTGTTGTTTTCCGTTTGGGAGTTTTGCCATTTGCTCTTCCTCTTGTTTTGTTGTCGTCTTGCCGCCCAATGCGCTCACGTTCAGTTGCCGAGTTGCATGTTGTGTGGTCCCCTGGCGGTGGACTTCCCCACCGTTCTGTGCCCACTGCTCCACCTGGCGGTTGCATCGCTTATTTGCTGCCACCTTCTCCCTGCTCTCCCCTTTTTCCCCCCGCTCGCCCCTCCATTTACACATGCCCTTGTCCCTTGGGCCCCTCTCTCGGCTTCATATGTCTCCCGTGCTCCGTTTGCTACCCTTCCCCCCTTCCAGTGTTTTTTCCTATTCCCTTGCTGCCCTCCTCTTCTCTGTTCCTTGTGAGCCCTCTCCTTATGCCCCTTATATTTGCCTTCTTATGAGGTGCACTTCTACCTCGTCCTCTCTACTCCTACCCCCATCGCTTTTTCCTTCTCTTTGACTCTTCGTTGTTGGATCCTCTCCCAGTTTCGTTCGTACTCTCTACTCTGCTCACTTCCCCTGATTCTTTGTTGGCCCAATGTGTTATGTTTCTCTCTCCCCTGTTGCTTGGCCGCGTCTCCTCCCTGATTGTCCCCCCTACCTCTCCTGCTGTCGATCTTGCCCTCTCTTCACTTGTTCTTCTGACTCTCCTCGACCGTCTTCTTTCAGTTCCGTTCACCCCCTCCCCCCAAGATATATAGTTGAGATAGAGAAAAACGCGCGCCCCCCCCCAATCACTACACCTCTTTCTTTCACTGGTTGTGCCCTGCCTGCCCTGCTCTATCCCCTGTCTTCCTCGCTTGCGTTGCCCCTTGCTCTGTACTTTAACATTGCACCTCTCACCGAACTTGCGATTGCCACGTGCCTTCTTTGCTCTTTTTTCGCTCGCTTTTAGTGGTGTCTTTGGTGGTAAAGTACAGTGTTTAATCCGCACTTGTTGTCTCCGCTATTTGCGCGCTCTTTATTCAATTTATCAATTCACCATTGAATCTTTCGGATTGCTTCGGCTGAGTTTTCTGTGCACCGCGTCATCTCTTTCCTCCTCTTTTTGCTTTGTAAGTCCCTTTCTTATTGTTATTCTATTTCCCTTCCGCCTATTCCTGACTATTTGATTTTGTTGATGTCGCTCCCTTCTTTGTTGTTTGGCCTCTGTTGGTTATTAGAGGTTTATCTTTTTTTGCTGGCTAGTCTCGGAGTTTCCCTTCCGTTTCCTGACCTTTCGCATGTGTCATCCTTCGATCACTGCTTTCATATCCCGCTTGACCAGTCGCCGTGTTACTTGTCCTCCCTGGCTCTTCTTCTTACCTTTTCTGTCCTGTTTGTCTCATCCTATTTTTATTCTTCGGTCCGTGTCACCCCTCCCTTGCTGGAATCCTATTTTGTATTCCCCCTTGTGCTGCCCTCTTTATTGTCCGCTGCCTCCACTTGCCCCTGTCTTCCGTACTAGCCGCGATTGTTAGATTCCCTTTCTCCGTCTATCTATCCCTCGAAGGTCCCTTTGCCTCCTCGTTTCCTCATTCCCTGCCCTGCCCGTCTTTCCTTTTCTATTGTCTGTTTGGCCTGACATCGCTTCTTTCCTCCTCTTCTTTCCTTGAATCTTTTCTGTCTCCCTTGTTTCGTCCACCCTGTCCTTGATCCTTGACTTTTGAGTGCTTCCGTGCGCATCGTCCCCTTGCTCCTCCTTCTTTTTCTTTTTGCCACTACTTTTGTCCAATGTCTACCCGTACGGCTCCCCTGTACTCTTTGTGTCTATGGCTCCTCCTATCCTTCCTTCCTCCACCCCTTTGTGCATTCCCCACATGCCTCATTTTGCCTTCGCTGCTTCTTTTGACTGACTTTGGTGTTGTGTGGCCCTAGATGCTAGCGTCCTTATTTATCGTTGTCCTTCTTTTCTTATTGCAGTGTCTCTGTTAAGTAGCCCCTATCCCCTTCTCATTATTACCGCATCCTACTCCTTCTTTTAGTCCCGCACTTTTCCCTACCCACACTAATGCACTTCCTTTCTCCCCTTAGTACCCAGAACCCACTTTTTTTCATCCTTCTGTCTTTCCACTACTCCTCCATATTCGTTTCTACTCGCTTTTGGCTGTGCGCTTTGCTGTCTGCTAGTACTTTGCTACTCAATACCTTCGTGCTGTCTCCCCCTGATAAGATGTTCTGCCTGTCCTTTTTGTTCGTCCCGCTGCTTTCTCAGGCTATAGTCACATCACGAATCCGAATTTGGCACTCCAGGTCGTACGGACACGGTGGCAGCCAGGGGTCTGGGTGACCTGGATCGGAGTGTTGGCTTAACGGAACATAGTGAGGTATACATCGACTTACTTTTCTCTGTCCGCTTGCTTTCCTTCGGGTGGATTGTCATGATCGCCTGACGGCGTACGAACATTCTTGTGGGGCGGAACGGGGGTAGACGGTGTCACGGGGAGGGCGAAAGGGGTAGAGGGAGCGTGGCAAGCAGCGAAACAGCTTAATATTATCGAGGGCCAAGTACAAAAAAGGGACATGAGGGGCCTCCCAAATAGGACGAGGAGGCAAGGTAACGGGGGTTGAGGTTTCAGAGAATCTGAGCATGGCGAAGGGATATAGGTAGCGGGTAGTGAACACGCGTGGAGAAGGGGGTGTTTTGAGATAGCGGGATAAAGAATTAGCAGATAAGTTAAGGCAAAGAGTAAAGTCTCACTGACACTTGAGCGAGGAGGGAAGATACTGGAGGGAGGTTAAGGGTAGTGAAGAGGGGGAGCTCGTCGGAGATATTTAGGCTAAGGGCGCGGTATGGAGATTGGAGGGGGGACAAAGGGGTTCTACGGCCCAACCGCCGCCAAGGGTGGGCTCACTGGCCAAATTTCCTCCCACAAATACATACGGCCACGGAGGGCCTGGCTATATAATATGAAAGGTGTGCACCGCGGAGGAATAGTGGAGGGGCGGAAGGAAGACTAAGAAGAAGAGGAGCATGACGAGAACGAGCACTGTGCATAGCAAAGTAGGAAGGGGGAGGCATGAGTAGGATGGGGTGGGGGTAATGGTAGAAAAGAAAAGCCAAATAGAAACACAAAAAAAACGCAAAACACACCGCGAACCTAAGCCGACATAGACAACACCCCCCAAAAAGAGGAAAGAGACCCAAGAGACTAACACCACCCCAACACCACCCCTCCTCCTGTGTACTTTCCCTGAAACCCAACTCAACTTCTACCACAACCCTCTCCTACGCCTCTTCACCCATTTCTTCCCTCCTCCTTTCCACGCCCTACCTCTTCCCCCTATGCCGTGTATTCACTGTCGCCAGCTCTGCACTGCTCGATACTTGCCGGCCACGCTTACTTCCCGAACCATCTCTGATCTGTCATATATCTTCTTCTTGGCATCTTACTCTTCATTGCCTCCCTTTTTGTCTTACTTTCGCGCTGTCGTGACTATCAAGTCTTTCTTTTCATCATCCACCCTGCATCCTTTGTGTGAGTAACTGATTGATTAATCCCCATCCATTGTATTGATCCTCTGTTCTTTTTTGCTTTGTTTTTTTTTTCTTTCTCCCTGTCTTTGTTGCAATCTGTGTCTCCCACGTTTCCCACTACTTCTTTGGATTGTTCCCTTCCTACCATCTCCCCCATCCCACTTTTTTAGTCGCTTCACATTTGCATCCTTTTGCGTTAGTCGTCCTATTGCATCGGGTCAGTTGTTTATATGTGTTCCTTTTTTCTGTTTTTTCTTTTTTCTCGGCCCTTCAGCTTCAGCCTGCTGATATCGTCCTCCGCCCCTTTTGTTTTTCCCATGTCCTTCTTATTGTTCCGTTCCTTCCTGACCCCCCTTTTTTTATTGTGTTCTTTTGCCCCTGCGGCCCTGTTTCGTTTCTGTTTTGTTTCCTTGAAGCTCTTGTCACCTCGTGCTCTTTGCTGTCCTTCATCCTCATCTCCTGCCCTCCTTTGCTTCTGTTTACCTCCTATTTTCTCCTTTTATTTCTGTCCCCTACCCCCCACGCCTATCGCCCCTTGGTTTTTTGGGGGGTTTTCTTTGGTGTAGCGTCTGCCTCCATATGTCTTATCCTTTTCTGCCTCTCTTCAGCTATCTGTCCTTCTTCCCTCCCTGTCTGCTGGTATGTCCTCATTCTTCTAGCTACCTTTTTTCGGTCTTAAACCCCATTTTGTGTGCCCCGCCCATTGCCCTGCCATTCCAGTATCTGTGATCTTGCGGGGCTCTCATATCTTCTTCCTTTTTTTTGATAATGCCCATGCCTTCTGCTCTGCTGGGCCTCATGTGCGTGATGTCATCTCTTGTGTCTGTTCCACTTTTTTTTTCAATGCCACTTCTCGTCCCTGATTTGATCCTTTCGCCCTTGCACTTCTCGTGACTTTCTGCCGTGCCTCCTCTTGTTGATCCCCCCTCTCTTGTCCCCTCTCTCCATGGTGTAACCCCCTGCCTGAGTTGTCGTCTCCCTTCTTGTTGCCTGCTTACTCCAGCGCTACCTTTGTGAGTTGCATCTGACTGCTATCTCTTCTCTGCTGTCTGTTCTGGTTTCACATTCCGCGTCGTGGTCAATTGATTCTCTGTATCGGTTTCCGGATTCATGTGGGCTGTGAGGGCTACGCCCGCGGCAGTCCCGGTGTATGCTTCTGATTTGCCCTTCTCCTCCTGCTCGTATTGACCGTGTTCCCCGCTCTTACCCGGCGACCCCGCTCATGTTTCACCTGCTCGTATCCCGAAGTCCTGTTTTTATGTGCTTGATGTCCCTGTATCTCGCTGCTGTCCTTGTTGATCGCCTTTCTGGGCTCTGCTATGGGTTTGTGCTTTTCGTATCTCTTGGTTTTTCCGTCAATCCCGTTGCTTTGAGTCCACCTGCATTCTCCTGTCTCACTACCTTGGTTCCTAAGATATTCTGCCTCTTGTATGGGCTTGCAGTCAGCGCTCTTCAGGTCCTATAGTTCAGGACCTGATTCAATCCCTCATGCCAGCTACTGGTTGGTTGCTATAGTCTACAGACCTGGTTCTACTGCTAGCGTATTAGTGTTAAGAAGTCCAGTAAACATACCCCTGAGTTCGCTCAAAAGATTAAACCGCAGAGGAAAACAGGGACTTTGAGTGTGAGTGAATGAATCTAATTGTAGTGAAGTTACAAACCCCATGGTTATAGTTGGTTTGTTTTTTTTTATTATAATCTCCTCAAGCTTGCAGAACATCTCCAGCTAGAGCATGCATTTGTTCAATCCATGAAACATTTAGAAATGTTAAGATAGAATGTTATATGTTTCTATCTAATAAATTTGTTTAATTTATGGTGAAAGTATGTTGCATTACGTTAGATAGAGAAAAAACATTTTTTTTGTTTTTTTTTAATAGCAATGATCAGAAGAATGATCCCGTTTGCTAAATAATAGCTTGTGTATTATGGAGACAACAGACATGCTATGTCTGGAAGATAATTGGGTTTGAGCGCGAGATTTTTTAGATTATTATCCTGCAGGTTTTGTTGTGTGTATGTGTGAGAGTGTTGCTGTACTCACAAAGTGTAGCAGTGACTGTAAACAATCACATATCATTATTTTTTGCAGTGTGTAAAAATATGTGAGATTTTGTTATGTCTGAGATATAGAGTTGTTTCACACGACGTTAGTTTAGTGCTGCGCATATAAGTGCCAAAGTTAGCCCCTAGGAAATAACAGTAAGGGCATAGTCCCACATGGCTGACGGGGTTTCATGCTTCCCAGCGAGGTTTATGCCTGGTCAAAACTATTTCTCGATAGGAAGCAAATCGTTCCGTTCTGGTTTTTGTCCTGGACGCGGAATCTTGGCTGTGGCTTAGATTGTGATGAGGGGGGGTTGAGTGGCTCATTCGCGGAGGAATAGGCAGTTCCACGCCCGCAGCCGTTTGGGGGTGTGACTGGTCTCCGCTCTAAAAACGGGACAGATTGCCAGCGGCAATACGATACTGAGTTGTTCGTTCCTGTGGCCATGGGGAAGCAGCCTAGAAAAGCAGGATTCCCTGGACAATACCTGAGCGCATCGGGGTATAAAAGGAGGGTGATGAATGGGTGGCGGGCAGATCCGAGGAGATAATTATAGAGATATTTATAGCAGCGAATGAGTACGCGCTGTTAATATAGACATCCATGAGAACCCAGCCATTATTAGGTTGATTATCTGTGTTTATATAAAGGGTTTTAAAATGGGGTGTTGGGTTCTCGACTACATTGGATTAATTTACCTCATGTCCGGTTTTCTGTGTTGAATTCTGGGGTTGTATGTATACTGGTCTTCATTCTAGGTTTGCAGTTAGGAAGCACAGGGTCTGTAAGCTATAAGTGACCGCTAGTGTGACAAACCCTTAATGATCAGGGAAATGATTTAAACAGGGTTCTGTAGCTATTAGCGATCATAGAGGAGCTTGATTGCTGTCACCACACAAGAGGGGAATAATCTAGGATTATGGTTAGGATGGAAATATATTTTCATGTTTAGTTGGACTTGTTTTTTGCTTGCAGATCTGTGATAACATAATGAATAGCAATCCTTTGTTGTTAGCGAGTACTATATCCTTTTTAAACTTAAGTAGTTTAAAGGGGTGTTGGTATTCACTAGTGCGTCTGATTCTGTTTTCCTGTTTTCTTCTTTGGTTTGTCGATTTAGAATTCACGTGGGGCGTTTTATTTTTCTGGCTGTTGCATAACTTGTTGCTTGCAGTATGAATTAGCAAGGTTTGTGTAACCATAGCAAACTCAGTGCTGGTGAATGCCTTTCAGTGAGAGATCAAGTCAGGTCCTTGTAGCTTTTTTGATGCGACCTGATGCTATGGCCCATATCAATGTAGGGTAGATTATCTAGGGAGTAGAGGTGTCGGCTAAGTTACTGTTGGAAAGAGATGTAGTTCCATAGAAGTGACTTGTGTTTTTTGCAAGAATCTGCGCAACATTAAAAAGCAAGTCCTGTATTGATGACGCCCCCTTTGTAAACACTTAAACAAAAGCTTTTAGCATAAAATTATGGGAGTGCCGCTGCTATATTTCGACATGTATTTAGACTGACAGTCCAGATTAGGCACCCAAGTTTTTTCAAGTATGGTGCTATTACTTGGATACACTATGACACAGGTGGATAATGTATGGAATTGTCTGAACCTTGAGTGGCACTTTGTGCATGGTAACTATGTGAGTATGGAAGGCATGGCATGAAATAAATATATGGGATGGTTGTCTGGCACATGAGGGCATCAGCATGGCACTAGTATTATGGACACTGTGTGGCATGAATGATGTATGGGACTGTCTGCACAGAGGGCACAGCATGGCACTGGTATATGGGCACTGTATGGCATGACTAATGTATGGGACTGTCTGCACAGAGGGCACAGCATGGCACTAGTATATGGGCACTGTGTGGCATGAATGATGTATGGGACTGTCTGCACAGAGGGCACAGCATGGCACTAGTATATGGGCACTGTGTGGCATGAATGATATATGGGACTGTCTGCACAGAGGGCACAGCATGGCACTAGTATATGGACACTGTGTGGCATGAATGATATATGGGACTGTCTGCACAGAGGGCACAGCATGGCACTAGTATATGGGCACTGTGGCATGAATGATATATATAGGACTGTCTGCACAGAGGGCACAGCATGGCACTAGTATATGGACACTGTGTGGCATGAATGATATATGGGACTGTCTGCACAGAGGGCACAGCATGGCACTAGTATATGGGCACTGTGTGGCATGAATGATATATGGGACTGTCTGCACAGAGGGCACAGCATGGCACTAGTATATGGACACTATGGCATGAATGATATATGGGACTGTCTGCACAGAGGGCACAGCATGGCACTAGTATATGGGCACTGTGTGGCATGAATGATATATGGGACTGTCTGCACAGAGGGCACAGCATGGCACTAGTATATGGGCACTGTGTGGCATGAATGATGTATGGGACTGTCTGCACAGAGGGCACAGCATGGCACTAGTATATGGGCACTGTGTGGCATGAATGATATATGGGACTGTCTGCACAGAGGGCACAGCATGGCACTAGTATATGGACACTGTGTGGCATGAATGATGTATGGGACTGTCTGCACAGAGGGCACAGCATGGCACTAGTATATGGGCACTGTGTGGCATGAATGATATATGGGACTGTCTGCACAGAGGGCACAGCATGGCACTAGTATATGGTCTCTGTGGCATGAATGATATATGGGACTGTCTGCACAGAGGGCACAGCATGGCACTGGTATATGACACTGTGTGGCATGAATGATTATGGGGACTGTCTGCACAGAGGGCACAGCATGGCACTAGTATCTGGGCACTGTCTGGCATGAATGATGTATGGGACTGTCTGCACAGAGGGCACAGCATGGCACTAGTATATGGGCACTGTGTGGCATGAATGATGTATGGGACTGTCTGCACAGAGGGCACAGCATGGCACTAGTATATGGACACTGTGTCATTTATGATGTATGGGAGTGGCTTAACTGATGGCACTAGTATATGGGCACTGTGTGGCATGAATGATATATGGGACTGTCTGCACAGAGGGCACAGCATGGCACTAGTATATGGGCACTGTGGCATGAATGATGTATGGGACTGGCTGCACAGAGGGCACTAGTATATGGGCACTGTGTGGCATGAATGATGTATGGGATTGTCTGCACAGCATGGCACTAGTATATGGGCACTGTGTGGCATTATGATATATGGGACTGTCTGCACAGAGGGCACAGCATGGCACTAGTATATGGACACTAGTGTGGCATGAATGAATATCATGGACTGTCTGCACAGAGGGCACAGCATGGCACTAGTATATGGGCACTGTGTGGCATGAATGATATATATGGGACTGTCTGCACAGAGGGCACAGCATGGCACTAGTATATGGGCACTGTGTGGCATGAATGATATATATGGGACTGTCTGCACAGAGGGCACAGCATGGCACTAGTATATGGGCACTGTGTGGCATGAAATGAATATATGGGACTGTCTGCACAGAGGCACAGCATGGCACTAGTATATGGCACTGTGTGGCATGAATGATATATGGACTGTCTGCACAGAGGGCACAGCATGGCACTAGTATATCCTATGGCATGAATAATTATGGGACTGTCTCACAGAGGGTCACAGCATGGCACTAGTATATGGGCACTGTATGGCATGAATGATATATGGGACTGTCTGCACAGAGGCACAGCAGGCACTAGTAAAATGGGCACTTGTGCATGAATATTTATGGACTGTCTGCACAGAGGGCAAAAGCATGGCACAATATATGGGCCTGTGTGGCATGATGATTATGGACTGCTGCACGAGGGGCACAGCAAAGGCACTAGTATATGGGCATGTTGGCATGAATGATGTATGGGATGTCCCGCACAGAGGGCACAGCATGGCACTAGTATAAAGGGCACTGTGTGGCATGAATGATTAAGGGGCTGTCTGCACAGAGGGCACAGCATGCACTAGTATATGGGCACTGTTGCAAGAATAATGTATGGGACGGTCTGCACAGAGGGTTACAGCATGGCACAAGTATAATGGCACTGTCTGGCAAGAATAAAGTATGGGACTGTCTGCACAGAGGGCACAGCATGGCACACGTAAATGGGCACTGTGGGCATGAATGATTATGGGACTGTCTGCACAGAGGGCACAGCATGCACTAGTATATGGGGCACTGTGTGGCATGAATGATTAAAGGGACCCGTTCTGCACATAGGGCACAGGGAGGCACTTATAAAAAGGCACGTGTGGCATGAAAAAATATATGGGACTGTCTGCACAGAGGGCAAAAGCATGGCACTAGTAAAATGGTCACTTTGGCAGAAGTTATGGACTGTCTGCACAGAGGGCCACAGCATGGCACTATATATGGGCACTGGATGGCATGAATGATTAAGGGACTGCTGCACAGAGGGCACAGCAAAGGCACTAGTATATGGCACTGTGTGGCATAATGATATATGGGACTGGCTGCACTGAGGGCTCAGCATGGCACTTGTATATGGTCACTGTGTGGCATGAATGATAATATGGACTGTCTGCACAGAGGGCACAGCATGGCACTATTTTAAA